>JBCEWB010344619.1:4289-40281 GCA_039654565.1 Peronia peronii | reverse complement strand
ACCAGTAGGTAATGATATGAAGTCCGGACAGGGAGGAAGTGTGCCGGACTACAGGTGCCGTGTTGACTTCGACAGCTTGCCGCTGAAGAATGCACGAGACCACCAACAGAGATAAGAAAAAATCTGTTGTGGCACATCCTGGCGCTCGAGCTGGGGCCAGGGAGGTGGGCTGCCCGGTGTGGGGCTGCTCACCGGGACTTCGGACCCAATGAGGCGTTGCTTTTGTTTTGTTCAGGAGTGCGCATAAGTGCGATTCCAGGACCAGGAATAAACAGAATCATGGTTGCCATAACGATGATCAACCCAATTTCTCTGCTATCTAGTGGTTGAGAGGTCTGGCACCACTAAGCCCTTCCGGATCGCAACTCTCCCCATGGCGCACTACCTTTCTGACCAGAAGGGATCCGGAACCCTGGGGTGGCCGCGCCGTGGGTGGCCCTGCTTTGGCTGCACCCAGACGGCACAGGGCAACATTCTTTACCCTGTTCAACTCATTGAAATCCGGACCAAGCTAAGACTTATTCACTAGCTGCGGCTGTGTGGGGTGGGGGAACCCGTTCTCGGCCTCGCCTGGCCTGGACCGTGCTCTACTGTTGACATACGGAACTCGCCCTTGCTGGCCTGGCCCCCGTGTTCTCGTGTTCGAAGCACAGTGAAAGCTGGTTGTTGTGACTCTCTAAATTCTTACTCTGTATAATACATTAATCTGAACAAGTTTAGGCATATCTGTAATCGTAGCCTCTGAGGCTCTCCCTTCCCCATTTCTAAGCAAACATTAGAATACTGCCAAGAGCTGACCACTCGCAGTAGAGAGAATGTCTCAAGCAAGCAGCTTCTATCTATACAATGTGCACATTAGACTACTAATAATCCTGCTTACAGGAACTTTCAAAAAACTTCTTAATTGTATATTTTGATATTCTGTGACTTTTAATGGTTCGTAATTCACATTTCATGATATACTTCAAATCCATTGTTCCCATTATTCATTTCACACATTTCTTCATATATACAACAAAATATAATGACCCTCCAATAAGTTACAAAACTCTTATCTCTAATAACAATGTCTTTTAAAAAGTCATCTAAACTGTGCAATTAAAGAATCACTGTGACCAAGGGGTAACAAACAAATGACTGACCACAGCCTCCAGAGGTTTGATCTGTGGCGGAGGATGTCGACGCAGGACAGCCTTGTCTGGGTAACTGGTCTTGATCTTGTGAGCTACTGCCATATTGGCCAACAGCATAAACTCTTCTATCAGTCTGTGAGAGAGAACAGTAAGTGGGGAAATTGCAGAAGACTACAGTAGTCACCATCTCAAAGACTTGAACTGTTCTATTAATGAATGAGTGGTGAAAGGAAGGAGGGAGTGAAGTGGAGGGGGGGGGGGAGAAAGGAGGAAGAATTGGGAAGGTGAACAAAGAAAAGCACAGAGAGAAAAAGCCAAATACACGAAAAGATTACAGTTGAAGGATACAGCCCCCACCTTCTAAACTTTTCCATCAGTGTGCACAAGTAAATGGATGATGGTAGTTACCTTATTTGGACCTTTACATTTTAATATTATATGGCACATGGTATAAGTTCAACAGGTCTCAAGTCAGTCTTGATAATTAATTTTGCACAAGGCATGACACAAATCTTGCTTTAGGAATGTAAAAACAACTATGTATCTGCTGAACTAAGCAAATTTTACTAAATGACACAAAAATGTAATTATTCTACATATTCAAGATTTAGTTTGGTGAATTTCTGTAATATTTCTACCTATTGCTGTCCCTCTGCTGATAGACTGAGTAACCATTGGGCAGTCCAGAATCCCCATCCAGAGTGTATTGCAACTTCACCTGGTCCAAGCGCAAGGCACCATTGTCAAATCTCTGCTTCCTCAAGTTGATGGCAATCTGGCTGGGACATACATATAACACTATATCAGTGACAGGATTGGATAGGATCAGATAATATTTCACTGTTTGTATGTGGACACTAGTTTCTATTACATAACGATGGTCAATCACAAATAAGAAACTAATCATAACTCAGTGATAAACCACATCTTCTTCTTCTTTCTTTCATCTTTGCTTGTACCAGTGGGTGTCACGGGGAGATACAGTCATCTGTAGGTGGCAAGACGAGTGGCTTGGAGGAGGAAAATTCCATGGTTTCTGAGAGTGTCTGCCACACAGTCGTTCCAGCATCGTCTAGGCCTTCCTGTGGCTCTCCAGCCTGAGTATCTGGTGTTATATGCCTGAAGAGCCAGTTGGTTTGGAGGTAATCTTGTGAGGTATGATAAACCACATCATCTTCCCAAAATATAACACAAGTATCGATTGAAGGATAAACACATAGTGTATGGTTCAATTACACTTTCAAATAGCAAACTGTGTTGGTTGATAACTCCATCACTACAGGTGAAAGACTGATAATGTTCAAAGGACCCTGGGATATTTCAGAAGTATGCATAACATTTATTGTTGTCAACATCTTCATGGTCGTATCCAACCACATGACATAATAGAGCCATACATATGTCAATCTCAAAGCAATGTGTAATCACCACTATTGCGAGACAACTTAGGGTCAAGTGGAAGCTATTTCATTTCACATATACATAAAATAAACTGTCTTGATTAAGATTTCAAATACAAAGAAGGATAACAATTTAGGACTCTCCTGTGAGAAGGTTTAACACTTAAGAGAAGATAGACCTTGTTTAACTGTAGCACTCTCTTCATGACATCTTTTACTCCAAATGAATTGGTGATGGGAGGCAACTCCTCTTGGGTCCACACTCTGTCCGGGTGGTCAATAAATCCCTGGCAAGAACAAGAAGTCAAAAAATTAACAAATTCAAATGATATTCAAAGAGGTGAAAAGAAATGGGTGAAAACAAATATCCTTGAGGCTTTTACAGTGAGAACTCATTTTTGAAGTCATGGATGATCTGCATTTTACTGCTTTGATAGTAAATCTGGTAGTAAAAAAACTAGTATCCAATGTTTCCTCTCTGCAAATTCTCTATTGCCACAGAAATTGCAAGTTGCTCTTTGCATTTTTCCCATTCTAATTGTGTTTAGCCATTCCCAGTCATCTTCTATACCATTTGCTCTCAATTCTGTTAACTCTTTTTCATGGCCCTTAACTTTATCTGCAACCATCAGGGTGCCTCCTGACAAGATGTGCACTGATTTTCTTCATCCGTCGCAGTTGTGGGCCAGAACCTTGGTCTCCACAAATTGTTCTATTTGTCCACTCCTGAATGCTGTCAATCATGTTTTCTTCTGCCCATTTCTTTTTTCAGCTTCCCATCTACCATTCCTTGAAGCACAGTTTTAGCACGGCCACTGGATCTTGTCACATGGCTGTACCATCTCAAACTCTGGAAATCCTGGTAACTTATCTGTACAAAATCCTGTTTCATATTTGCAGTTTCTCTTTGATGCCATAAACCTACAATTTCTGCCTTGAGCCGTTCCCACGAATAGCTTGTCTACTTTGGCTCTAGGACTGACATGAACTTATTCTGCAGTGGTAATGTCTGAAGCTGGTGAAAGCAACATCATCAGAAAATAAAAACAAATACAAGTGTGAAAAGGGTGGGTGGGGTCTGACTTACCTGTGCATGATCATAACTCAGTTTGATACAGGACCTGATGATTGATCTACCATACCACTCATCAAAGATCTGGAACAGTGATGAAAGTATGAGATAAAAAACACTGCACAGATCTGACGGTTGTCTGTATGATAGCAACCTATTTTTTCAAAGAGTTCCTAGTACTAATGTATAACTTCCCTACATTTTTGCATAGACTGGATAATAAACTAGGGCAATAAAGCAGTTTTTTTTTTTTTTTTTTTTAAACAAAGCTCCGTGGAGAGTTGAAAGACACATATATATATCGTAACTGTAGAAATAGTCTGATGATCGTTTTCATTTTGTTCACCCTTTTGTGCCCTGGTGTCTACAAAGAAGAATTTATTGTCTTGGTCCAGTGCATGGTTTCACTGATATCAGTGGACATTGTAAATTTAAATAAGTTTATAATCAACACAGAGGGGAAATAAGCACTAGATTTATGCTCCCTTGTCAATGTTCAGTCTGAGGTTACCTCCCCTTCTTCATTAATGGTCCAGATGACGGAGAAGGTCAGCCGGTCAGCATCAGGGTTCAGACTGCACAGCTCCTCACAAAGCAGTCTGGGCAACATGGGAACCACCTGGACAAGGTTAGAGTCAGTTGAAAATTATCATAGTTCACATAACCAGAAGGATAAGTTACCCATTTGATAAATTTTAATATAACCATAAAATGTGATACTGAGTTTTGTGCACATATTAGGGGCTTTACTTAACGCACTGCGGTTTGTCCAGGCAGAACTTCCAAAATTTCCCAATTTCCACCCAGGAAATTTCTTCTGACCAAAATTGGGCATGCACTTAAACCCAAAATAATCCTACTTTGGAAAGCAGCATACATGACAATTATAATAATAATAAAATTATTCTGGATGGCGACTAAGATATCTCAGTTTCCCAGAGATGTTAACTTGCAATTATTATACCTGAGATCACTTAAAAAAATGGCTGTTTATATCCTTTATTCAGTCCATGTTTTAACAAAAAGCGTCCTCATTTTTACTATTTTTCAACTGGATCCAACCTCACTTGTCTTCTTGAGTAAACAAGCAATACCAAATTAAAGGAGGGTCAAAGCGACTGTGGAATTCTTTAAAGCCACAGACTGATACAACTGATGAAACTGATTCAGATGAAGACAGGTTATATTTAGTATCTAGACTAGGTATTTGATCTCTTGTTTTGGCACTAGTGATGATTTATGTTCCTAGAATTAGGCTAAATCTGGATCTATATTAGCAAGCAATCAATGGAGTCAAGCAATCTAAATCTTATTCTGTGTGACCTGCTGCAAAAGCAAACCAGTGATTGTCCTAGAGAACTTACAAGACTCAACTACATATATAACTTACTCACCCACAACTTACCTGCCCACATGTATAGCTCATCCATGCTCAACTTGATGTAAAATTTATCAATCCTCAACTCACCTGCCTATATGTATAATTCATCCATCCTCAACTTACCTACCCACATGCACATGTATAATTCACTCATCCTAAACTCTCCTGCCCTTATATATAACTCAGTCACCCACAACTTACTGCCCACATGCACATGTATAATTCACTCATCCTCAACTCTCCTACCCTCACTCACCCACAATCTACTGCCCACATGTACAATTCACTAACCCTCAACTTACCTGCCCCTCAACAGTGTAAAACTCATTCACCCTCATTTACTTGTCCACATGTATAATTCACTCGCCCTCGACTTATCTGTCCACATATATAACTCAGCCACCCTCAGCTTGATGCATAACTCACTCATCCTGAACCAATAAGGCTGGTATGTAAGACAAGCATATGATCAGTTTCACTCACCTTCTGGACCAGGTAGACACTTGTGGCTCGCTTGGCTGCCACCAGGTCCAGCTCTGTGTTCTCTTTTACAAAGAAACTGACGTCAGCGATGTGTACACCTACTGAGTAGTTACCTGAGCGGACAGGACATTGCACAGCATTCATTGTCTTATTGTACAAGATGAACATATGAGCCTCATAATAATGGGAACTCAGATCCTGAGGCACATTCTTCAAATAACCATTTGCACATGTACAAAGACAGCACAATCAAGCCAATTTCAAAGCCATCACCACAAATACAGTACAAGTGTGCATGATATCACATTGTTCTCACCACAGAAATGTATTTGATATCCCAACTTCTCAAGATAACCAGCAGTAAGGAGGTTGAAAAACATAAAACAACCCAGTATTCAACTTCTACAGAAAAATCTCAAACATTTTTCACTTGCCCCTATAAGACATGCACTTACATTTGTTGGTACTACATTTGTAGTGATACATGACA
This sequence comes from Peronia peronii, assembly GCA_039654565.1. NCBI lineage: Eukaryota > Metazoa > Mollusca > Gastropoda > Systellommatophora > Onchidiidae > Peronia > Peronia peronii. The sequence goes on along the minus strand of JBCEWB010344619.1, from coordinate 34,322 downwards.
GTACAATTATTGTAGCAAATATGGCACAACCAAAGATATTGTGGAGCTATCGTCAGCTGTCATCACAATGATAGAATAAAGCATACATAATGTCACTCATCACCCTAACTTAGCAGAAACAAAAATGTTTATGGATTAAGGAAATTCCAGGCAAAATCTGGACTTGGCATGTAACAGACACAAATTCTTATTCTCCATAATAACATTTCAACAATGTAAAAACAAATTTATCAACTCCAGGCTGGACACATATAATCGTACCAGAGGGCTAGGGATGAAAAGACATGGGCTTTTTGATCATTTTCAGATGAATGGATTGTTCCTCCTGTGCTGAGCCATTGCACTGCTATTTGCCCTCTCAAAGTTAGAATTGATATCTTACTGATATCTACAACTTCTGATAACAAAAATAAAATCAACACCATTATGCAATGCCAATGCATAGTTTATCACACAACTAAAATTGGGCCTAATAAAGTGAAACAGTAAAATGCAAAATTTTAATAAAGGACAAATTTTAATCTATCAATTCTCTGTCTTCAAATTAACATATACAATTCAACAATTCTAAATAAAACTTTCTATGCAACTGTCCTTACTCACCTCCCCCTAAATCCTCAATAGACATGGCATCGTCCAGATCTCTGGCTGTGGCTGGGTCAATGGTGAATATGCACATTCGGCGTAGATCTCTGCGATAAGCAAACTCTGACTCTGGGATACTCCAGGGTAAGTTCTTGGGTAGACAGTCATTGACCTAAGATAGACAAGCATAAAGTCAAGGAGAAATAGACATGAAATCTCATTTTACAAATAACCAAACTGATGTGTGATTGTCAAGGGTTCTCATGAGGGGAATTTAGATGAAGAAATAACCCATAACAGACTGGCTTGTACTAACTTGTAGTTAGAAGAAACCCACTGGTTGGTGAAAATTTTCAGTTTTCAGTTAAATAAATATCGCTACAGGTTGACATCTGCCATGCATTTGGTGGTTTAAAGAGGCCAATTTTCTCTATTACATATATATACATATATAATGGTGTTACATATGTTGACTTTTATTTCTAACAGCAGGATTATCTGAGTACAGTACAAATATTCCCAAATTTTATATGAGTTACACTGACTGCATCAGAGAACTCGCTATCATCCACATCAAGTTCTATCAGCATGGCCTCTGTCTCTGGCTCGATCTGTCCAGCTTCTCCGAGACTTCGGGCTAGCGTCCTGGGAATGACATAAAAAAAACAAAAGAATGCTTCATAGATCTTGGCTCAAATGTCAGGAATTAAAGATGGGTTGGAAGAACGACCAAATATGCAGAAGGAGATATGTGGATGGATAAACAAGGAGATGTATGGAAAGATTAGTAAGCGGATAGGTATATGGACTGGTAGATGGTAGCAATGGGTTACAGGAAAGACTGGAAAACAGGTAAGACATGAAATAGATTAGCAAGAAGATAGATAGGTAGATAGATAGGTGGGTAAGGAGAAACAGATGGGTAGACAGATAGGTAAGTGTGAGTAGGTGGACTGGTTGGTAGGTAGTTGGCTAACATAACATACAGGCAAGTAGGAGCTAGCATGAGTAGCTGGGCAGGTAGAAGGTAAGATAGACATTCCTTCACCCTCTAAGTAAATAAGCAAGTCAGTGCGTCGGTAGATACGCAGGCAGGCAGATAGACAAAGGATAAAAATATGGGTCAATGGTAGGTAGGCAGGCAAGCAGAAATTGATGAGAAGACATGTCGGTGTATAGATAAGTGGATTGGTGGATAGGTCCAAATTAAGCCAGTTCTCAGTAAGCAGGTAGATAGGCAGATGGACTGGCAAGCAGAGAGCTGGGCGGGCTGGTTGCTGGTCGACAAGTGCGTAGTTGGTTGGTTGGATATGCAAGCAGGTAAGTAAGCAGATGAGCGAAAAAAGTTAATGGGTGAGTAGACGGCTCACATAATATAACTACATGTAGGTGGATAAGTGGGTAGGTAACTGGTAGGTGGGTAGGTAACTGGTAGGTTGGTAGACCAGGAGGTTTGTGAAGACGTCCTAAACATGGCGGAAACTGCACCAGTGGATACTGAGCTAAAAAGGGAGAGATGGTGGAGAAGATACTGCACAACTCTCTTCAAAAAGTCCTGTGCTGGCCAGGCGTATATCGGTGAATGACCTGCTTGACTTCTCATCCGTCGCAGACGATCGGAGAATCCAACCACAAGAGAATAGGAGGAGAAAAGTAGTCTGTAAATAATAATTAATAGAGAGTATCTCTATACCGGTAGCACATTTGTTTGTCTGTGATGGGGATTAACAGCACATCAGCACGATCACGGCTATGTCGTGCTAAACACAGTAAGATATGTTTACACGTCAAGAAGAAGAGAGGAAAGAGCGGGATAGAAGACAGGAGCAAAGGAGAGAGAGAGAAGAGATGTCACCCCTGGAACGTCGAGGATGATATTCCATGGGAGGCACCCCACCGACGGCAGGCTTTCATCGTCTGCTGAAAAGAACACCCAGGAACATTAGATTACACCCATATGAGTGAAAAAAAAAAAAGCGCACCAAACGAACATTCTCTGGTCCAATGTCCTATAACTGCACTGATACCAAAATTTGAGCACCCGGATAACACCATTCTGCACCAAAAGATACTGAACGCAAAACGAAGAGGGACAACTCAGGGTCACATTCTGCTCAAGAGTGACCATTACCGAATAAAAATATTCAGTACCAATAATTTTTCTGTTAAAAACTAGTGACAAATAAGCAACTCACATAGTCTAGGTTATGTGAATGAATCTAAACAGTCCACTAGGATCTAGTCCGCAACATTTTGCTGCTGTTATAGTCGTTTTTCGGTTTGTGGGGTAGATATAAATACAAACGCACTGAATGTTTGAATGCTATAGATCTATACAGATCTAGTCTATAAAAAACTCAGTCACTATAAAGACTTCTATACCAAACTTCACCTTAATCTTTACTAAACTGGAGAGCCAGATCTCGGATCGACCAAGATTGTAGTAATACCTGTAAGCATCATTTCATATACGGAAAAGGATGCGCTTTCCCGAACCTGTGAGTGTATTCTGTGTCGGTGAATTTTAGATGTTTGTTTTTAGATGTTTGTTTTCAGACTTTGCAGACATTGCCATGAAGAAAAGCAATGATGACTAAACAAGAATTCATATAAACCAACAATGAGGTAGTGTCAAGACTACTCAATTCTACACGAGACTCCGGTATTTTTGCTTAAAGAGAGAGACAAGACTATATACGGTTTGGTTTTGGTGTGGATTTTGGTTTAACAACGTATCAGCACGACCAAGGCTGCTTGTGTCTAACAGGGCTGCAAACGTTAGGAGTCAGTGAGGTACAGTATATATCAAAAGATGAACTGGGGTATCGAACAGTGTAAAAGCCAAGGCAACATGCGGTTTGATTTCTGGCTTTCATGTTTCATGTCTTCAACACCAACTCTGGCACCATCATAAAACACAGTGGAACTCGAAGACTCTTGGCTCGCTGAGATAACCTGAAGATTGAAAGGCAAGCCAACACTGTAACCAACTCTTGGGATGCGATTCAAGTTCCGCTGTTACCGGAATCTCCTGTGCCGCATATGGCAAGCTGCATGTTTACCTATATCCCTCTTTTATTAATTTCGCTGTGCAATCTTTGATCTACCAAATTTATTCACACCCTTTGATGTACCTTTCATAACTCGTAAACGTATCCATCCAACTGTGTCTGGCGTGCTATAGCCGTAAACGTACTGATGCGCCGTTAAATCCCAACACAAGCAAAACAAACAACCCGTTCATTGGCGAAGGATATGACATTCCTTCACCGTCAAAATTGTCTCCCATAACGACCGCCGTGGTCATCAAGTGGATGGGCGTTTGCCTTTGGACAAAAGTGTCGCCGGTCGAATCATACCGAGGGATGGAAAATATTAGAACTTATTTTTGTTCTTTTTCAATGACTCAACGATTACCTGAGTATGGAAACCTGAAACCCAGTCTGCTTACATAACGGCGAAAACATGTCTGAGATCTCGCGTATACATTACGCATGTCAAACAACCCTCAATGCTATAAATCCGAATGAGGAGTGGACAGAAACGCCGTGTGAAAAATCCACAAAAACTCGAAAGTTTCTACCCACAATTTTTTTTTTTTTTTCAAATCAAAATGAATAAGTATCTTCCGCTCAGATAATGCTATTCTCAGGATTTAAAGGCCGTACTCATTTCACTACTGTTCGTAACAAGACGCTTTTCTCCCCAAAGGTTCATCACATTCCTGTCCCGATACACGATGCACTCAGGGAACGACACATTGCGGATGAGCACCCCACATACACTGTCCAGGATCTCATAAACAAGTAAGTCTTCCAACATAATACAGAATTTCACTGATGCAACTGTCCCCTTCAAGCCTACAACTTATTCATGATCAGGAAGTGACAATGTAGTCCTAAATGATAACATGAGACCAATACTTTATTACCTCAGGACTGATTATTTAAAGGCAACGCTTATTCAAGTGCATTGCACCTGAAATAAGTAAAAGCCCTAGTACTTTGTTGTTGTTCTTGTTGTTGTTTTTTATTTATTTACGTGCAACATTTGTATACGTGAGCGTTTTAGTGTCCCATGTACTGGTATCATAATCTTCAATCTTCCAAATTATATTTTAGAAGAAAAAAAATCTGCCTATAGAAAAAAAAAAATCATGTACGGTATGCTCTCATATGTCACAAGCAAACACATCAATGCAATTCAACATGGCTATAATTTATCATAGAATTTAAATCATAGAGACGTAGATCAAACAAAAAATGAAAGTAAAGATGTGAAACATACATTAATAGCTTAATGAGTTAATCCATCAACAATATTCATATAAAGATAATCCTAAAACCTTTTCCAAGCAAAGGAGACACCAGTAGCAAAAATTTCAAGAAGATTTCATTACAGCACATTGCAACTAAATAAGTAAAATCCTTATTTATATGCCATTTTTTTTTCATCTGAACAGGTCAAATTTTCATCTTTTTGTTTTTAATTATTTTTTGTGTGCAATGCTTCTTTTCTTTTTTCTTTCTTTTTTTTTCACTTTTCCGTGTAGATTTAGATTTACATGTATTACATTTGAAACTCCGGTATGTAGGTCCACCAAGTGATCGATTTCTTTAAGTCTTGGCAAAGTGCGGGGAACAAATAGAAGAGATTACACTGATGTTTCTAAATTAATTTTTATTTAACAAAAGCAACTCACCAAAACTTTGCACCTGAATATGTAGAGATGTAAGATTTTTATTGACTTAGATATCTGGAAAGTGACCCAGGGTGAGCTTTCAATGAGCAAGTGTTTGAAGAGATCGGCTCATTGACAGTACCAAGCTTTAATCCATTCCCGTGTTTTCTCTAGGAACTTTTATGTGAAATTCTACCTGTATACATGCATATATGTAGCTTGCGCAGCTGGTGATTTCACGGAATCGGGTGAGCAAGGTGACAGACAGACAAAAAGGCAGACAGGCGGATCAACAAATACAAAATTATTACACGTATCTTTGAACTGGAGTTCTCTAAAACTGTTTCCAATTAAACTTTTTCTCTCTCTCTCTCGTCTACAGGCTAATCATTACTCCCCCTCCCCTTTCCACACCCACCCACACATACAAGAGTATGTTTCTTTTATTCTTTCTTTCAGCCGCTAAGCATCAAGAGAGATGAGGTCAGCTATAATGCACCTTTGAGAAATAACTAGTTGCTTTTCCATATAATTCTTTTTTTCCCTGTCTAACCACCGTTTTCCTTGATTATCCCCCGTCCCTTCAGTCTAACTCCTTCACGCTGTAGGCTCTCATTCACATAAATAAATGACAAGTTACATGTATAAGATAATAACATATGAATGGATTCATGAAGTAACGAGAAGTTCCGGCCGTTCACCGTCCTCAGATTCCCACGGGAACAAGCCGAGATACTCCACCATTACTTCCCGTTCCAGCCACTGCACATGGAAAAGTTCAGCATGCAGTTCCTCTTCCAACAACTCCTGCACATCCACCAGGAGCTGCTACAGGAAAGACAGGCCACAGTCTGGCTCTACAGCGTGGTGGCCGCTGCCTCCGTCCTCTTCAACTTCATCCTCCTGGTTGTCATGGGTATGTAGCTTGCAAATACAGGTACACTCCATAAGGAAATAATCATGCCGGGGTTATCTCTGTTATATGGCACATCACTGTGCTGGCTTTTCATGGGTAAAACAAACATATACTATGGTTTGTCTGGCTTACAGCTCTACATCGCAGTGGCCGCCGTCTTTATCCTCTTGAACTTCATCTTGCTGGCCTTCATGGGTAAAGATATGCGTACAGTTACGGATACAATCGTAATGAGGCCAGGTTCTAGTGCAGTCCAGCCCCATTTCTGGTGCATATAAATCCATTCTGCTGGCACACAAGCCGCTGTTTTCACTACCTGCGTCTTCATGCTGCTGGCTTCGTGGGTAAAAAATATAAAGGGATATGGTTGTAATTTGGTCTGGCTCTAGGATACTGCACTCACACTCTCTGATACATACAAATTCATTCTGCAGACTCACAAAGCAGTTGTCTCCAGTTCTACATCTTCAACTTTCTGCCCTTCCATGGGAAACGGACACACAGACACGTAATACGTTCTTCATAAGGCCATATCCATATACTGGTCAAGCACTGTGATGGCATTTCTGCACTTTGAAACACCATTCTGTTGGCTTCTATGGAACTTCAGTGATCCACATCTCATGTTATTGTCTGGGTCTACAGCATGGTGGCCACTGTCTCTATCCTGAACTTCATCCTGCTGGCTTTCCTTGGAAGGGAACAAACAAATACTTTATTGCGACATGATTTGGTTTTACAGCCTTGATGTGCCTTTGAGGAAGCACTGCCTTCATGCCAAGGTGCAGCAGCATATACGCCTAGGTTTAATCAATCAATCAGTCAATCATCATATATCCACGTTTAATCAACCAACAAACCAATCAACCAACAAATCAATCCATCAAGTAAGCAAGCATGCAATCGGCAATCAGTGATTCAATGAATCAAATGCCATTCAATAAATCAGTGCATCACTCTATCAGCCAATCAATTAACCGAAATTATCAACAAATCAATCAGCTAATCAATCAATTAATTAATTAATCAGCCATACAAGGAATAAACTAGGCAACCAGCAAGACAACAACCAATCAACGAATCAGTCTGCTTGACACTTAATTTGTTCTCCAGGTTCGTTCAAGTACAAATCCAGCTCCGCGCTGTTCCTCATCATCCTGGCGTTGGTTGACTGCATCACTGCGGTGACCCTACTTATAGAGCTCTCCTTCATCAGCATGGGACAACTGCCGTTATATCAGGCCAACCAGAATCTCCGACGACAGCTCATCAACTTTGGGCGCCACCTCCTGCAGTTCATCAGCATTCACCTTCTCACTCTCGTGGCCATAGATCGCTGGGTGGTTTTCCACACTTCCCGAGGCCGGCTCTTCAAGGACCACCGAGTGTTCAAACTACTGCTGTCTCTGTGCATCCCGGTGCTGGCAGCGGCGATGGTGACCTACCTCTTATCTCCCACGGTGGAGATCAAGCGCGGAGAGAAGAGCGTCCAAGTCTACACTTGTGTCCAGATGGGCTGTCGGGGATCCGGGCTGATTCTTCACCACTGGCGCTTGTCTAACGATCAACGGGCCTCAACGTCTAGTGTAGGTATAATTAGGATCATCGTGAAGCTAAAATACAGATATAGCAGATATAGAAATTACTCTGTATACAATATTAAATAGAGATCTGTTCCAGACATGGCGACTGATCGGAGACCACTGGGCTTCCATTTCGGCGAAAGTATTTCATAATTAAGTCACTGTAAGCGAAATTGCACCCTGTGTTTGTACAAACAACATACATTATTACACTTAGATATGTAGACTTCATAACTTGAGATCCAACATGGATCACTGATTTTTCCTTGATGACCAACAGGGCATTTACTTTCAGGGCTAATGTTTAACAACTCACCGTACGCAAAGGGAAGAGCGACTGGGCGGATATATGAAACGAGCCTGATTCCATACAGGTTATGACCACCGTGTGCGTACAGTTATTTACAAACACTGAATAATTTTATTTAAGGAAAAGGTTGAAAGGTTGGAGCCTCGCAAAAAACTGGTAATAGTCAAAAAGTTTGTTCTCGCACTAAACTAGCAAGTCTGACATCCATGGAGAGCTACCCGGCCAGGGTAAGTACTCCATAATTAAGTTATCGAAAGTACCCAGTGCAACTTGCGCGGAGACAGGAAATGTATAGTACTGCACATAAATGGATTCAAAACTGATCCTCTAACAGGATGGTAGTCTCATGATCCAACGTGTCTAATCTTCCAGGATACTTACTTCACGACTAGGTTCAGGTAAGTAAAAGTGTAACTTGTTTGGATTAGCAGATATACAATATAAGTATTACACATGAACGTCACGACTGGGCTCCCGACTGGTCCTTAGACACTGATGCTTACCATTGCCTATGAGAAAGTTTCACATCCAGAATGCTGAAATCACCCTATTTATATGTAATAGTCCATTTTGTAAAAGTTCATGGTAGGGATCACTGGCCTTCCTGGACGAAGTGGCGCCTCATAGCTAACAGACTTCCGCTTTCACCGGAACCACTTATCACAACCGCATCAAACGTAAAACCCCTAACTAGCCTTAACTAGCCTACGTATGTACATAGTACATGCTTATTTTTGTCTCCGGCATGCGTCTGCAAGTGTCAGTGTGGGCGTAGTCCATATTGCCGAGTCCACAGAACAAATGTTCACACATTATTATACATCTTCATTCTCACAATTCTTTCAGCTTCAACGCCATCTTTAGCAAATACCCTGTGCACACAGATATCCAAATATCCACATAATTATAACGACGTGTAGGCTGAGAAGCACTGTAATATTTTTCCCTGAACTTATGGCCCATGAATGTTCCTGAGTGGTGAGATCCGTCATTTCATGTTTTAGATGTACATACCAACATCTGTGCGCAGTCAATGAGCAGAAAGAAGGAAGGCATTTTCTCGTCATATAAAACTGTGAAGGGACCAATTCACGGTCAAGCCCACGTCAGCTCCGTTTGTTGACCCACAGCTGACAAATACAACTGGGCGTGAGTGGAAAAATACTTGGCTTAATCAAGTCAAATCGCTTGGCCTGACGACGATCAGATTCTGCCCCTTTATTTTTTGGTCAAGCCGTCAAGCCAAGACAATTCCGAGCTACTGGTGATATATGAGGTCTAGAGCCAGTGTAGAAAAGTACTCTGTCGCTCGATAAGTGGGCCAAAATTAATTGAGACGGCGTACCATTTTTACGTTTCCTCTTCTGTACGCGGGAGATTTTGAACATCCAATGGACGATTCAGTTCCCCCAAAAATGTGTGCACATTGTGAATTTGCTTTCTTATTAGCCATTGTTTTCTCGACGTTGACTCCTTTCTTCCTTTTTCTAATTCAAGTGAGAACAGCCAGAGCACTCAAAACAATGTCGTCTCTGTGTTGCCATGTTAGCCAAACAGAGGTCATCAAGCCAAACTGACAAGCCGAACTGACAATTCGGCTAGATGATTTTAGCTTGAACCTGAATGGGCCCGTTAAGACAGAGAACCCGTTTGTCTAACTATGCACGCTTTTCTCTCTATCTCCTTGCAGGTTGTGGTCTTTTTCAACTTTGCGATGATCATGGTTATAATCTTGCCCCTGTACACCTGTGTGTGGTCGGCCGCCAGTCATAAGATCACAACGGAGCGACAGTACGAGGACGAGCGAGAGGAACTGGTGATGAAAGGATGTGAAATCATCTACTTCCGGGACCAAGGCAAGGGCCGCAAAAAAGTCCGCCTACCCGTCATCTACGAAGTGGAGGAGACTAGCATAAATATTGACAGAGATGTGCTTTTTCCTTATACCCTCAGAATCCTCCATGAGCCGATAAACCTCTGTGCTTTTACGAAAGAAGATAATTTTGACCACGATGTAATAATGGTGCCTGAAAATGCTGAGCCGTTGTCATCTCCTACCACCATCCCCCGTTCTTACGATACGGACATAGACAAATACTTCAAAAAATCCCAGCCCAGAAAGCGTCACAAGAAGAGCTCCAGAAGTGGTTTTGGTCTCCATGAGAATTCCCTCACCACCATTTGCACCAACACAAACCGAAGCGCCCTCCCGCCCAACGCTGTCTGCATGGACAAGACGACGCAGACCGAGGACGACTCGAGGTTCTCAGACAAGGACACTCACTATATGTGTGAAGGCTGCCAGCACCACAAACAAAAGGGCCAACGCACCAAATTCTTCACTAAGCAGATCGTCTTCAGCATCAACTGTTGCTGCAACAGGGCCGCGCCCATTGAGTGTCTCAGTGATATGACATATTTCAATGAAACCAGTGCCTGCAATATCCAAAATGTAATTAGGGATGAACCAAACAACCCCACCCGCATCCAGTGTGGTGGAGGTGAAAGTTCAACCCATGATATGAACATCACATCTTTGCGCCATCATGCAATCGCCTCGAAAAAGAGTGCTCACTATCCGATGTCCTCTCGGTTCCTTGCCTCTGCCAGGAGAACTCCATTCTGCCCCAGCTCTTTTAAAGGGAAATCCACGGGCCACTCCGTCACGATATACAAGAAGAGCCAGACCACTGAAGTTTTCCATCAAGGAGATGAGCGTTACAGACCAAGCCACAATGTACTTCAGTCCTCTCGTGGACGATACAACCAACACTGGCACATGTGCCAACAATATGCTAGCATGTCCAGCACTATCGCCCATTATTCCAACAGCCAAAAGCCTGGCGTAGGGTCATGCATCAACGACGACATCAATTACAACAAACTAGACACCATTATCGAGGTCAATTCAAAAGAGTCGACCAGCGTCCAAGAGACTCTCCACAGTCTTTCTGACGACAATCTCTCTGAAATCACACAGGACCATCTGACCAAAAAGTCCGAACCCAAGGTCTCCATGAATACAGAGGGCAACCTAAATACCATGAACAAGAAGTCTCTGTATGTAAGTAAAGGCTGATCACAGCATCATTTGGTCCAAAACCAGTATATTTAATAGTTTCCTTACCATTTTTTTCCTGCATGCTCCTAAACATCTGAGTGACATTGGGAATCTTATTTTCTTTCAGGCTCCCATAATAATTACAGTCCTAGATGCCCAGGATAATCTTCCACCTCAGGTATTGATTTCTCTAGATATTAGTCGGTCCATGTGTTAAAGCTGCATCTCGTAGAGCACCTCTGCTTATGCTTCTATGCTCGTCCAGGAAACTTAAAGTAGACCTCACTCAAACCCCATGTCCATATGAGATTTTTTAAACTATAAAGCTAATTCCCAAATCATTTAAATATGCTGCTCTAACTGTAATAGATGACAATTTCATAAAAGCAAGATTTTAAAAAAACTTGTTCACAAGAAAACCACAAGAACAGTTTGGGGAAAACTGAATATTTACTCTTAGTGCACATCACCTCGAGTTGAGTGTGAAAATATAGTAGCATAAGCTCAAAGTTAGAATCAATGTGACTCATGGCGTCTGAGTGACAAAAATCATCCACTAGTCTTCAATTTTAAATAAATTTCACATTTTTCTCATGACCTTGGCATTTTGTCTCCTCAAATTTCATCAGTCTGCCATGATTTTCACATTTTACCTCATCTAGTTTCATCAATTTGTCATGACATTTGCATTATATTTATCAAGTTTAATCAATTTCTCAGGATCCTTGCCTTTCATCTCCACATTTCATCAATTTCTCTTGACCTGTTATCTCCACAAGATTCAACAATTTCTCGGGACCTCTGCACTTTATCACCTCCACAGATCTTCCTACAAGTCAAAAGCCATTTCCTAACCCACTCTCAGCCTCTGCCTATCACTGGTGTCCCCAAGAGCTTGTTGGAGAAGGTCAACAGTAAGCGAGCCAAGCATTTGCAGGAGATCAACGCCAGGCTACTATATATGACGTGTGCCTATTACTTCTTCTTCCTCCTGCCCTGGATGATTGAGATGCGACTCCTCAAGTTCAGTACCATGCTGGGAATGTCTAATTACTTCTGTGGTCTTTGCCAATTTATTAGCCTGATCGTTTTCAGCTCCCAGTTCCGAAAGAAGTGTCTGAATTTCTGCATTAGTCCTTGTAGCATATTTGTAAAAAAATGTCAGTGAACAACGGATGAGTCGATGCTGGTGGGGAAGTAAAAATAAGATCGACTCATCCGTAATTTGATTCATCCGTATCTTCCTGAAGACTATAAAACCAAAAACAGGCACTTCTTATTTGGAATGACCTATTGTCGGGCATTATATTGGTTACTTCCCCATGCGTATTTTTTTTTCATCGAGCATCAAATCTGATCTCTTCCATTCATTTTCAGTGAGATCTATCTAGATTTTGGTTGAATTTTAACATTATTATCGACCTCCGTTGTCATCGGCCGTTTAAATTTCACTGTAATGTAAACTGACAATGTCCACCGCTCCCAACCCTGCCTCCTGAACATTCAACTCAACACGATCGCCGCACGCAACTTGGTGGCCCTCCAACACTCCATCCACCGCTTCATGTTATGAAACACTGCAGATGTACATGTATATTGCATTCCATACTAGATCTAGGCCTTTTCAAGATGATAAACATTACATGCGATGAATCTATCTGCAGGCGGGGCGGGGAGTGTGTAGTACCTCACTGTTCTCATCTTGATCGCAAAAGTTTAGTGAAGAAGTGTAACTTGGTATAATCGACCAAACCGTGAGCTATAAAATAAGAGAGCGGGGGTGGGGGAGAGGGGGGATTTTATTATTGTTATTTTTTTACAACTCCTTGCCACCCGCTAGTCCGGCCACCAAGTTCGCCACGATAAGAAGAACAAAGGCCGACTCCCGGGGTCTGCTCAGAATAACGTCCACGTGTGAACCGTGGTGCGACTGAAGAATTCCCCACACCAAAGACTATCGCCGACACGACGTTTCCCACACCCTCTTATGCGAATTTGCATCCCACCTTCACAACGGGAAGGAGGTGTACAGTTTGAGTACGAAGCATCTGCAGCTAGACGTAGGAGACCGTGGGGTGAAAAGGAGGAGGAGACAATATCCAGTCGGCCTCTGATCACATAGTCTGAGGGAGGGTTTATTCAGTAGTTTTAAACTAATAGTCGTGCTATCGCGTAATGGGAGGAGCATAAATGTGTTGAGATGAAGTCCCTGCAAACTGAGATTAGTTACATCGTCTCAAGCGTTACTTTTTCCTTTGATCTTGTATAAGGACGAGGGCGGGAGAAAAAGATTGATATTAGTGAATACGGATGTGTCGACGTCGATCATCAGTTTGATTTCTAGTGAAGTAAAGAAGCGCCGGGACCCGTTCCATGAAAAAAGATCGACTCATCTGAAAGTCGACTCATCAGGGTTCGACTCAGATGTAATCGACTGAAACAAAAAGGTGTGTTCAATTTTGTAGCAGGTATTGAAATTTATGATTTATTAAATGGGACTGTGACCAGAGTTTGTGAATGTTTCTTCCTTGGATACACACTATGAACAACACATTTTTTCCATTGATGTTCTACTGTTTGTGATAACCACTGGCAGGAGGTTGAAAGGCATACATATACCGTAATGTTCTAATTTTTCTTACTCATAGGTAGATAAAATTTATTTCATGTGTATTTGGCGCCATATAAGTTCAAAATACATGTATATACACATTTTCCGTCTGTGAGTAAAACAAGGGAAATCATCCATAAATAATCATTGTCAGTCTCAAATACATAAATAAAGTAACTTTCCATGCCCACGAGATCGTGGCTTATATGTCTTATAAAGATGAATTTTCAGATACATAGTCTAGAATCAATGAAAACTCAATAGACAAATCTGTCTTGTTCACTGCAAACCAAAATGGACCACCTTGTATTTGAGCCCTTGAGGCAGTCTTGTTGAATGGCAACTTTCTGTCCCAATGAGCTTGTTTGTCAAACAAATGATGTGCTTTCGGATTTTGTCTGTGACATCATGTGACGTATATTTTGTCTTGGTCATAGCATATAAAAATGTATTATTTTTGCTATCCTAATCAATCCTTGAGATATATTAATTACACAGTAATTTTTCATCCATACGAAGTCACAGCACAGAAGTTAAAAAGAGATACATGGTAAGTGTCTGGACTGGTCACACATGATGCCACAGAGGCTGGAAAGACAATTCTGTCTTGCTCAATGCAAAATGAAACTATGCTACAAGTCCTTGAGATATACAGTATTTGTTAAATGGCAAACTGTTCTGTTCTCATGGAGGCTATAGCATATGTGTTAGAGGGTGATATATGTAGGCATGTCTAGTTACCACATAAAAAGGGCTCAAGAGATTCATAAAATAAGCCTATATCTATCACTTCAGAGAAAAAAAAAAGCATGTTTGTCAAAAAAAAAACCCAAAAAAAACTGAAATTTGGTATCAGTTCCTTCTTGTAGGAGATTTATCAAAAAAGCTAACATTATCAGTTATTTATAGCATTTGTGAAGCTGCCCAGATCAGGAGAACAACAACATGTCTTGCTCATTTCAGAGAGAAATGTCTGGCCTCCAATTCTTCAGCAAACAGGACAACTTAATGATTGACCAATGCAACATGTGGAGACCAAGATCCACACTTCAAAAGAACAAACAGAATAAATTATTTCATATCTTTTTTTTTTTTAACTTCTTTGTGACGGCAATTTCAATTTGTTCTAAATGAAGCTTCATTTTGATGCCTCACCAGGGAATTTGCTATATATATTTCAAATGCATTAAGAATGGACGTGTATAAAAGAAAATTATGTGTGCTTTGGTAGATTTTTACCAGTGACGTTTTCCACATTTCAAGAGACCACTTACATTCTCTTTCATATAATGCTGAGAATCAAGAGAGAAGTTTACATTTGTGTTTGAAAGGTATGACAACCTATCTGGGTTGAGCTGCCTAAGTTTATAATTCTTTGAGGGTTAAACATTTCAGTAGAATAAACTGCACTCCTTCTCATTTCTTGTCTGCGTAATATGTAAGATTTGATGACTGATGTGTGATATGTCAGTTCAGACTATTTATTGTAGCAGAAAGTCGACTTCACCTCAGTGGTGGAGAGGACCACTGTTGTAAGTGACATTTTGCAGATTTTACAAGGGAAGGGAAAAACTGTTTTCTAAGAAGTATTTGTCTTTAAGAATTAACTGCCAAGATATATGGTAGAAAAATATGTGTCACACTATACAATGGTTAGATTTCACAGTTGCTCCTTTAAAAGCACCTGAAATACTAGAAAAAAAATACACATAGAATTAGAATAATTTAACTGTCAGAGTTAACACGAGACCAACTATTCTTTGTATGATTACAGTATTTTTGCGTACTATTCACTTCAGAACTTTCAAAAGGCTATTTTACGTGTAACATAACATATTTTCTGCTAAGGTTAGTAACAATGGTCAGTGTTTGATTCAGTGAACTATCATTCTGTATTAACAGAGTATACTATACCACAGTTTCACCTGACATCATGTGAATAGCAGACAGGTTAACTAAATGGCTCACAGAATAGTTCTCTACAGTCAATTTACTTTCTTTTTTTGCCACAACTTATGGCCATTGATAACTACAGCTGTTTGGTTTTGCCAAACTGCATCCCTTTCATGCTTCCTTCCTGTTAAAATGTCCATCTGATTAAAATTATCACCTAGACTACTGTTCCTCTCCACCCACAATATTTTTATGTTATTGACACATTATACTGAGAAACTTAAGAAGATGGGAAAGAGCTTTCCACTATGACTTTGGATGTCAAGTGTCACTCTTGACCCCATGAAAAAAGCAGTTTCGAAACCAAAATAAAAGGCTGTTTTGCATGTTGATGCCATAACTTGTGGGGCACAGCAGTTTCCTTGCTTCCTGATAAGACATTAAGCCTTTATCTGGCTAGCTCACTGACCACAATTCCATATCATTACAATCAATGTCATATTTTTTTTCAAATTTTCAAGTTGTGATGCTGCCATAATCACCATTACAATAAGTAACATAATTACAACAGCAGTTTGCCACAATACCTCTACTGAACATCTGTGTCTTGTGCCACAAAACTTCATAATATATTGTAAGTCTTCTTTGCGCAAAACCGTTTTTGTCTATTTTCTCAAAACAGCTAAAACAGACTTGGAGCATTGTGAAAAGACTGACATTGTATCTTACAAACAAATTAGAAAAGTCTTAGCAGAGTAAAACCCCAAAGGGACAACAAAAATATCTCTGCAAAGGCAAACACCCCAATGAATAACATGACAATCTGAATGATGCATGTCTCAATCCCGCACAGACAATGGGAAGACCAGTGTAACCTCATTTCATCTGTTTCTGATGACCAAAATATACACAGCTGTAAACAGAAACTGGCCAAGCTGTGAAAGAGAAGTAGTTACTCAATCACAGCAAGATGTAATTTTGACTAACCCAGTTTGCTTTGGTAGAAGAAAATATACAAAGAACAACACTGAGACAAGTCTCTCCTTTCAAAAATTTAATGAAAAGTCAATGGACAGATTTGGAAATGCTGAGCTATCAAAGATCAAAAGATAAATTCCTATCATCACTGTCAGGTAAATGCAATCTGAAATGTATGGTCTGTGTCTTGTCTGGCAGGGCTTGCAAGAAAAAAAAAAAAAAAAAAGCATCTAACAAAGCAAGGTGAGCAAAAGCAATAGATGAGGAAGACAAACGAAAGAGATGGGAAGACAACATTTGAGAAAGTGAAGTATGGTTTGGCTCAATCCCAAAGAGTAGAGGACAGAGAGGGTTGGAGGAGGCTGGTGGTCTCAGCTTCACAGAATGTCCCATCAACATTCGGAGAAGTCAAGTGATAGTTAGTCAAAGATAAAATTCAAATACTGGTACTCACCCTTTGGGCATCTTGGAGGTTTCATCCCACTGTTGAATGCGAGCAATGAATAAGGTATGCACAAAGTCCTCTGCTCTCTCATAGAATCCTGGGCCAGTTGAAAGAATGGAATAATTGCGTAATCTAATGCTAACCAAACTAATTTTCTCTCTTCACATTATACATTCCAAACAATTAGAAACAGCATTCAAAACTAACTCCACCTATCAATCAGAACATACCCTATCAATCAAATCATTTGTGGCAGAGGAATATTTCTTGTCTTCTCAACATGTCCTAGTAGGGCGAAAAGAAAGACAGAAGGTTTCCATTTCCCGAACATTTTCTCTGCTGAGCATAACCTGCCACAAGAGATTAAAGTATGAGCTCTTCAGTTGCTAATGCAATAATGACACACATCACACATTTCTTCAAAACAGTTTTTTTGTTTTTGTCGTATCTATATCTCCAACATAAGATCAGATCACTTCATTCACTTGTCACATCAACATACCTTTAGGCCAATGAAACATGGACCTACTCAGTTGAGTCACAGAAATGAATACAGATCACATTATAATGAAGGGGTCAGGAGATGAGTCAACGCTCAGTTGGAGGGCAAAACAAACCTCTTATCCATAGTGAAAGAAATGATACAGTCATATCACAAGATCAAAAGGTCTTGCAAAATCGATCATGACGGCACTGCATCAAGAAGAAGAAAACAAGGAAGACAGAAAAAAACAATGACAGGATAACTATTAATATCAAGGAGTGGACAGTCTCTCTCTGGCCTCTGGTACTGAGAACAGCTGAAGATTGAGATGGACAGAGAAAGATTATCAGTATGCCCTGAAAGCCTCCCCTCTCCCCCAATCAACTAAGTAAACTTTTTAAAACAACATGTTTCCCCTGACAGCCAAATAGAGAAGGAGCTGTAATAACCTCATAAACACACTATCAGTTCGATCTTTTTAAACTATCTCAATTTTGCTTTCTTCCTTTCAATAGTTTATAAAGTAGTACCTCATTTGTTTTCTACTATCACATTTACAATTCAAATAATTTGAGCTTTCTTCTACAGTCGAGTCCACTTAATATGAATTTGCTGGGACCACCCCAATGGGTTTGATTAAAAGAGTTCGTTCGACTTCCAGTTTTTAACAAGGGAGGCAATTCTCAAATGACTAATGAGGCATTATTTCATTACTTTAATACAGAATTATTTCCCTTTATAAAGAAATCTCGCTACGGCTTCCAAACTTCACCTTTATCTTAAATTCATGCCCACAGGTTTAATCAGATTGTTAGCGCTATTAAGGGCTGCCTTCAAAGCGAAAGTAAAGTAAAGAAAGGTAGAGGCAGAATGGTATTGTAGTGTTTAGTCCTGCAAAAGACTGTTTGTATACATGTGGTTTGAGCCCTGAAAAGAACTGTTGATGAATAGGTCTAGATTTTAGCCCTGAAAAAGATTATTGACAAAGTTTTAGTCCTGAAAGGGCTGTTGAGTAAGTTTTGTCTCTGAAAAGGGCTGCTAATAAAGTTTTAACTCTGAAAACGGTTAGAGAAAGCCATCACATAGTCTGTAAGGATGTCCATATACAGCGAGTCAACTGCAAGCAAAAAAAAAAAAAACGAGCACGATGTAGAATCTGGCCTATCCTGTCCAAGACAGTGATTATAACACAGGCGCAATGCCGTATTATAGCGTTGCTGACACACTTACACATACCACACAGTTAGTCTGTGACATGTACATATGTAGTACAGTGGAGTCCGCTTAAGATAAACCTCTCGAGACCTAGTCAACAAGTTTATTTAAAGCAAGGTTTATCTTAACCATTTTCAAGAAAAAAAAAGCTCTTACATAAGAATAAGAGGTGGATAATGTACACAGTAGCCTCCCCAGTTCTTATAAACTGTCTGCGTGACCCTCAATAGCAAAACTCATTCTCATTTTGGAATGGATTTAATAATATTTTTACGTTGAGATCGGTCGGTGGCCACTGGTGAAGCATAGGAAAAGAAAAGAGCGAAACTACACTTGTTTGTACAGTAGATATCCTGCTTGTTTGGGACTGGGAAGGGAGAGGCAGCACCGTGTGCTGACGAGCGCATAAGAGGTGGTGAAAAGGGAGGCTACGCTAATCATCAAGTAGCCTCACATGTAGAGACTGTGTTGTTCTAGATAGTAATACAAGGTAGACAAAGCATCGCCTTTCCCAACCTACACTCCCCTCCACCTACCCAACCCGTTTCCACACACATCGCCCTTTTACATCATCAAGGTGGCAGGCAGTGTACTGGTTGTGGGCCGACACGAAGGGTTTATTTTAAGCGGAGGTTGCGTTGTCTGCATTTGTTTTAACCAGCCGTTCATTGGTAATGGGAAAGAAAGAAAAAATCGGGACCACGAGGAAAGTTTATTTTAAGTGGACTCCACTGTATATGTACATGTATACCTGTACTATAGGTTCTGCTGAGATGCTTGATTATCGACTGATTGCTCGTCAGCGCTGACCCCCGTATGCTATTCATCCCCCCCCCCCCAACCCTCGCTGAACACATAAGGCCTACTTAAGCAGCACCT
Source organism: Peronia peronii (assembly GCA_039654565.1). Classification (NCBI taxonomy): domain Eukaryota; kingdom Metazoa; phylum Mollusca; class Gastropoda; order Systellommatophora; family Onchidiidae; genus Peronia; species Peronia peronii. The sequence goes on along the minus strand of JBCEWB010344619.1, from coordinate 14,681 downwards.
GGCATGGTGCACAATTAATTGATGGGGAGGGGGGGGGGGTTGCACAGTGGCTCTGTGGTTTAGCATCTGCTTCAAGGTGAAAACAACTCACATTGGTGAGGTTGAGGGCTCTGGTCGAGCTCGATTCGCAGGTCGTCCCATTGGGGGATGGAAGGACATGAAGATCGAAAAACCTGTATTTTTTCAGCGACTCAACGATCCCCTGGCTTCTTCTGGGTAGGCAAACCTGATGCCTAGCCTTCTCGGATAAGAGTGAATATATTTTTGGAGGTCCCATGTGGACGTTACACATGTTAAAGAACCCCTGGCAGTTCAAAATTGATGAAAGAGTAGGCTGCATGCTGCTGCCCAGGCAAAATTTCCAAAATTCAAAATTTCTTCCCACAAAAATTCTCACCAAATCAGGCAGCTACTTAAAGCCGAGATAATCCTACTATCTCAGGATTCAAAGGTTTAAGAAAAAAAGCAAACATAAAACTGCACACTCAACACATGCAAATTCATTATCTAATCCATCTCGCCCCATCCCGGCTCTGTTTCCTTTGCTTTCCACATTGGGTGGAAACCACATGGAGCGTACAAAAGCCGACTTTTACCTCTGAGGCGGCGCTGACCGGTTCGATTTAAAGGAAACTCATGGTGATGGCTTCTGGTTATGCGAAAGCCATTTAATAGGCACAAAGAGAAAAAAAAATCTATTGTTTCATTTACATTCGAATTATCAGAAATTCGGATAATCAGGGTTCAACTTGAGTGGATTCAACTGTATTTCTTCTTTAGATCTTTTACATGTATTTTAAATCATCCATCTTTTCCTTTCTTCTTTCTTATTTTCTTGTCTTCCCTATTTTGACTTATTCACTAATTACCATGATGGAAAATTTCAGTAGGCCTTCCTTCTTTATTCCCTTTTCATATCAACTGTTATCTTTTATTTCTTTCTTTCTTGTCCCTAATTTTATCATAAACACTATCATTATTTGGAGGGCATCTATGCTCAATGAGCTTTAAATTTATTAAGTCTGTCATTCACAGCCAAAAACTTTAGCGCTAAATTTCCTATCCAAGCCCGTGTTTTTATACACACTTCTTGCCCGAATCCAGTCGGGTCTCAGAGTAAAAGTGCAGACGTCTCATTCAATTCAGTCCACTGCGTGTGGGTACATGCACAGGATATAGTATCTACTAATAGTATATCTATGATCAACCTTATAGTAACTTCCATTAATAGTTGGACAAGACTATCAGAAGTTATGCCAGGTGATAATTCTGCTCTGCTTTTCTCTACAGTAAATCTACCATCACACAGAGACAGCACCTGATATAACTGAGTGGGTATCTGATAACTGAGTGGGTATCTGATTACTGACCTTTTGGACAATCTGCCATTGGAATGACAATTCTAGGCACCCGACTATCTGATGGAGAGAACAGAGCCAGGTTCCTGTTCTTGTCAGGCATCAGCTTGAGGTGTCCACTGGTGGCTCGGGAATGTTTCTTCTCAGAAATGTACACCACCTGGAAATAAGGTGATCAAAGATACAAAGATCAAGGGAAATGTCAGAAATACATATATATATAGGACAAACATGGGAGAGAACAGTATATCACATTGATGAAAATATATCTCAACAAATACGTATCAAGGACGTCTGTTTCTTCACAAAAGAAAAAGTAGAAAATTGTTCAACCTATAGAGAAGCTGACGTACGCCAACAGTAAAAGATAGAAAAAAAATCAAAGTTCTGCAAAGAAGTTAGTAATGGTCAAAGAATCTGTTTTCCTACTAAAGTAAGAAGTAAGGCAATCCTGATATATGTATGACAACATGGAGAATAGCATTATACAGTGGAGTTTTATCTGATGTTCATACCACTGGCATCAAATTTAATAGAATATTTACTCTGTATTGTCAATTATTGGTATATCCAGGACTGGCATGAACAGGTGTGATCTCTTTTTATGATAGGTCTTCAAGATTCATTACTTTATGGCCATGGCTAGCCGGACTTAATTCTGTCTAGTCTCAAGGTCTAGCCGGACTTATTCACTCTGTGTCATCGTCATGTAGCCATTAAGTTTTACGTCCGCGTCATGTTCCTTTGGGAGGGGGTGGGAGGCATATGTGTGCAGCTTTAGTTAAGCACTTTCAGCTAAAAATATGCTAATCAATAAATGATGGTCTAGGTTTATCATCAAGCTCGATGATCTTTTTTAATTGAACTGAACAAGGTCTAGATCTAGATCCAGATCTCTCCATTCTACATCTGATTCAACTGCACTCTCAAAAAGAAAAAAAAAAAAAGAGAAAAAAATACAAACTTTCTGTCAAAAAGATAATCACACACACGATATAAGGAACAGAAAATAAAATATATACATTTATAGATGTACACACGCTGAAGTGGAGATGAACACTCCACTCTCACTTGATGACGTCCGCAAGATATATCCAGTGAAAGCATCTCTCCAATTAACCAAAATTGTCCATAAAAATAAAAATACAAAATCTATGTCAAATACACACATATTAATTTCTATTATAAAAAGGATATTAAAAAGAAAAAAGTACGGCATGGCTGTGTTTCGAACCCGGGTTGATAGAATATCTGTCTGGTTACTTGTCCATTCCGCCACAGATGACTGTGAGCTCCCAGTAAAAATTAACATTATAATACTACAATCCAAATATACAGGGGTTGTCAATAATATTGTTTTTTGTCTGTTATTTTTCGTTTTCTCTCACCAGTGATCCAGACTTTAGTCAGAATTGCATCAATATTGGGGCATTGTGGAGTTCTAGAAAGCAAAACATCAAATTGCTCTCAGGAATGGGTATAAAAATCAATGCCAAAAATAAAATTGGGAATTTGGGGCTAAAATACCCGATCAGAGATTATAGGCTACTATAGACACTTCCTTCTTTTAATAAGTATTATTTTCTGATTTTTCATATAAGCTTATCATACATCATAATGAACAAATGTAACCTTTAAATTGATTACAAGTTGATTCAAAAGTCTGAGGGGGAAATGACAATAAGTCTGAATAGACATGAGGGCTAGCTGGACTTAAGTCTGGCTAGACACTTCATTACTTTATTTAGTTCTTCCCGTATCATAATACAGCTCTAATCTGAACCACAATTTATCATGGAATTCTTTTTTTTTTCTATTTCAAGACCGACCTATATAACACCATATACGCATAAATTTACAAAAGTACCATAATGCACTAAAAATGTCAGGGGAAAGGCAATAAAGAAAAATATTAAATGAAGTCAATTAAAAGGACCAATACACTTTATGCCGAGGCTTCGGAAATGCTGACACATTGGCTGCTTATCCAAAACTGACAACTCCCTAAGCCACTGTATCAGATAAAAGTATGAAGAGTTAAATAAAGATTTCCTTCTTTTTTCCCCTTGGTACCAGCATGAAAAACTTAAGGGCACTGACATAATTTTCAAAAAAGACTACCTTTCCTGTCCTCTGTAAGAATTTGGAGCTTGTAACATCCCCTGCAGAATTCTGGCTGCCTTTTCTGGTGCTGAACAGATTCTTGGCCAGTGGGCTTCCAGCTTTCATCATGTCTGAGACTGAGGAGAACTTTGCCTTGGACAGACCTTTCTCTTTGGAGGTGCCGGGGAAACTTTTCACTTTCTGCATGGTTTTCTCCAGCTTCAGAACGGCCTTATCAACTGGGGTAGAGACTGCTCCTTGCAAAGGCCCCGTTGATGTGAGTGAAGAAGGCGAGCATGCTGAAAAAGGCACGTGAAAGAAAATTTAGAAAATTTATGACCAATACAATCGACAGTCAGGAGGGAGACAGACTAAGAGAGAAATGAGTGGACAAGAAGCTCAGCAGAGACATTGATTTAGACAATGCCAAGAAAGAGAGAAGAAAAGCCATTGGAACTGGGAGAACAGCTAACTGATCATCTATGGGCAGCACAGCAGAAGAAGGTCAAGGGATAGACAAGAAAGAGATGAGTGTATATAACATCTCAGTGACCAAAGATGAGAATGGGGAAGAACTGATTCGTATAGATAGAACTGGGTTGACTAATCATCAGTGGTGTCCTCTTATTCAACTAGACTGCAGACAGGATAAGGCAAAAATGTTTCTTTCAAGCATTCACATTTTTCACTAAAGACTTTGGTTTTTCCATTTGAGAATGAAAACTTGATTCTTTCATCATCCAAATTCACAGTGATTTTTGACAACATTTTTACAGGACATGAAACAAAATTTTAAAAATTAATCACTGCAAAGAAATTTATAGGTCTGTCATACATATTAATGTTAGGGAATGATATAGCTACTTTCTAACCCAATATACTGATATTAAAAGTACATAGCTTCGCCAGATGCAGGACACACAAAAAACAACAACAGATTTTTGTCTTGACATTTTCTGAAGTCACATCTGGTCATTTTGGATTTTGGATTGTGTTTCAAAAATAGCTTACAAGGAGCATGGGCAAATTCAGCCCTTGTAAATAAAAGCATGAAATTCCTCATCGACTAAGTTAAAATAAGCTCTTTACCATTTGAGATTTCCAGTGATGCCATTGCTGTGTTAAGTGGATCTCCCTCTCTGTTTTCTCCACCACTACCACCATCTTGCTTTCCACTTGTACTTTCATCAATGCTCTCCTCATCACTGTCAGTCTCAAAAATCACATCTGGCCCTGAATCATCACTGTCTGCATCATCTGCATCATCTATATCATCATTGCTGGCATCCATTTCTTTCAAATTGCTGGATGATAGGGTTTTCTCATAGAGCTCAAAGTCCTCTACAAATATCTGTACAGAAAATTACATGAATGACAATGAAATCACATTGTTAATAACCGCTTTTATCCACCTGAATCTGATTTCTCAAATTTAATTGGAAAGACAAAAAAAACAACTGTTTTTCAAGTTGTCTTGCATTGTGGAAACCTGAAAAATGGACAATCTTGAAAGATACAATTTCTCGAATGTGTTTGCTATCAAGTTCCAGCAATACCAAGGCAAATTAGAAAGTATATTTCTTTTTACCCACCCATTTCATTTGAGAAATCAGATCCTGGCCAGTAGAAACATACAATGATGGTGTATTGCAGGCAGTCTGTCATATCAAAAGATCAGTCAGATAAAATTTAGGATATGATAAGATAAGATAAAAGATGAAAAAGACATAAGATGGGATAAGGTATTTCAAAATCAGGACAATATAAAACTAGATGACACAAAAGATGACAAAATAATAAATATGATAAATTTCACTCATCCTGGGAAACGTTCATGGTGGAACAGTTTTATGTACTCTTTCTGTCACCTTCACTCTAACAATATTCAATAGGGAAAGATATTAACAACAACTAAAGCATGACAATTAGCACAGTGGAGCCCTGAACTTGCCATGAACCCGCTGGTTATAGATAAAAAGACCGAAACTAAATATGTACTGCCTGACAGCAAAGCCTTATCAAGCTCCATGGAAAGTCACTAAATGTCAATAATATAAACTAAATTGCTACCGAAATGGCAACTGACATAATGTGTTACATCCATGTCAGGAAATTCCCATGAGTCATGGAGAATGCCTTTCCCAAAATTTATCAGATCAGCATGATCTATACTATGACATTTCTTACATACCAAGAGCATTGAAGCAAAAGAGCTAATTCCATAAAGAAGCATCCTTCAAACTATCCCTCATTTCACAAAGAGGTGCAGGTTAAGATTTCAGTTCATTTTTCTTTTACCCAAGATCATCTCTCATATATGCAAAGTGAAACTTTTGTTCTCACAAAGTGAGATATTGATAAGTCTATCTCATTCTCGCAAGCGGTTGTGTAATTATATAAGCTGCTTTGTGTGAAATTAACGACTGCTTCTCAAACATACTGTGATCTCATTCAGAGCTATATGTAATGATACGCCTATTTGTTAGATGGATGAAGATACATACCCTCCACCGATCATATGGATAGAGCTGGACTATCACAACATCAGAGTTCAGAGCTCTGTTTCTGTCAGCCATTCCACCGATATAAATATCAGCTGTGCCATCCTGTGTGAAAGGTCAAGATTAACAGATAGAATTAGACAAGAATAATGTAAGAATAAATTTTATATGATAAGATGAGGATATGATACACTGAACTAATGCACTTCCTTTGAATCATTCCTCTTACTGTGAGTGATTAGCTCATGGCAGTATACTAGCAAAAATTGGAGTGGGGATGTGATTTTTTTTTTTTTTAATGGTATAAAGTATAGACTCTTTCTAAATTCCGATCATTCTCGCAGGCTAGAGAAGGTTGCCCTGTGTTGGGCTGAGGCCATTTGGGGTAGGACCAGTCAAGGACCCTCGGACTAATACTGGGTAGACAATAGTGTGCCTCAAGCAGTTGTATGGCTCTATAGGGTGACTGATCCCGATATCCCAATCACAGGATAGTCGAGATATTGTGATATTGGTCATTGTAATAGTGATCTATATTGTGCCTTTCATCTAGCGATCTGGTACCATACCTGCACGCACTCATCCATTATGCAATGCCTGAATTAGTCCAGGGGCCACTTCCCCTCTGAGGTCCTAACCAATCCCACCCTTCTGACCCCTGTTCAAATGCCAGTGGGTGCTACAACAAATGTTCGCCTGTCTCTGTTGACGGTCTTGTGAATTCTCCAGCGGCGAGCTGTCAAAGTCAACATGACATCTGAAGTCCTGCACACTTTTCCTTTCCTGTCTGGACTTCTTGTTTAGCATTTACATGCTGGTGAGGTGGTTGTGCCAACTTTTTTGTTTTACACCCAGGAGGGACAGACACGGAGGCTGCTTCTGTTGAGCTTCGAAACACATGGACTTCGGAGCCAAACCCAGTAAGGGTGTGCTCTGTCTCTGCGTTGGTCAATTGTTGAGCACAGCCCAGGCCGAGCAAGGCCCAGAACAGACCCCCCTGGTCCACGCAGCCTCAGCAAAACCTCCGTGGCGTTTGTGCTATGCCGCTGTCCACCCCAAACCTGGAGGCATGGGATGTCACCACCAATAACCTCTGGTGGTACAGGGCGACCCACCTTCGTTTGTATATCTGATTTGGCAGTTATACCATTTCCAGCATTCCAGATGCTATCACATGGCAGTGAGAGATGGAGCTGGGCCTTATGGCAGAGAACCCACCGGCCATAGTTAAAAATGGTACCTCAGGACAGAACCCTTGACACCCATGTGCTTTACAGATGGCTCACTGAACATCTCCCCAGAGGGGGGCTGTCTGCAGAGCAATCCTAGCATCTAATGCAATTTCTTAATTAGTACAATATTTTTCACATAAACAAATATGGGAAAACAAATACAGATGATGTTTTACTATCTTTGTCTGCTGGTCATTTATAAAATGGCGTGATACATGTTCATCTAGCTAGAAAAGAGATAAATCCCTGGTACTGATATTTAGATATTACAATGCTGTCTCGTACAGTAGAAATTCTTCAAAAATGGACTTACAGGCAATGGAACATAAGCATCTTCATAGTTCTTTGGGTTGATCCTGATTGGACCCTGGAGACAAAGAAAACAAAAAAAAATTGAAGTATGTGACCTAAATTTTTGTCACATCTCAGTGCAGGAAGAAATTAAGGTCTGATGGAGTAAGACCTATTACTTGTCTTCTGACAGATGGATGAAAATACCAAATTAGGTTAAGCCATAGCACTATCAACATTCTGCACCAAGTTCTATAGCTCTAAAGTAAAGGCTGACAATGTTGGGACCAAATGAATTATAGTCTTTTTGCCTCTGATAACATATAAAACATGAAATTTAGCTTAGTCTTCCCCAAAAATATCTGCATTAACAGTTCACTTTACTCTCTTGAAACATCACTTATGTTTTGACAAAGTCCTGGTGAAAATGATATTCCTGGTAAGAAAACTGTTAGTTTTTTCTTAACAATCAACATTTTTTTTAACAATCCTATGACTGACATCTTGCTAAGTCTCAAAAGTTCAAATTGTCACCTCTCAAAGCCATTAACTTCTGCCAGCTACTGAAAGTAATGAAAGCTGATTATCCACAGCATTTTCTCCATAAGCACATTCACAGATGACCAGGTCCACTAATCTGACATATTCGAAAATTTTAATTGTATTGTTGTGGCTAATAAAGAGTTAATGGTGTGTATAGTAGCAGCATACATGTACTTACCTCAATCAGATACCCTCTCTTTAGTCCCTCATTTACAATTTCTATCGACCAATAAGGATCATATATCTGCAGATTTAAAGATGACATTATCACCATATAAACCACTTATGAAACATTTGTAAATTAAATGCTAACTTGCCAGGATGTAGAAAAATTGTAAATTATGTCTTCTACCCAGTACAGGTCTGAGAAGAAATATAATTTAATGTTAATAAGCTCCTCTGGTGCTTTTGTGTGTTTATGTGTATATATGTGTACATGTATGTGTGCATACATTATGTGTGTCTATGAATTTATGTGTGGATCAGAGAAAGGAAAGGAGGGGGGAGGGAAGGAGGTGGGGGGAGAAAGGATTTTCAAAAGAAAGCCTGTCATGGGTAATCCTCACTATTCAAAATTCACAACATGGTGAATTGCCTCAGAGGCTGCAAACTTCCAACCACGCAATGACATAACAAAATACATATCGTTACTTTTCTGAAGAAAGCTCATATTAAATTCCATGACCTGAAATTTTCAGGAGAGACAAAAAACTGTTTCCGCCTTGTATCACATTATTATTATGAGGTTCTCTTTTAACTAAGAAAGGAGACTTTTAAGTGAATTTTCAACTTTGTTGTTTGACTGGCATAGTATAGCTTTATGTGCTACAGATTGAACCAGAAAAATGAAGAGGGTATAATTTTGAAGTTATGAGGTTCTATCAGAATAGTGATGATATTATTTCTTTACCAGTTTTATCTACAAGACCACTGATGCCATAAAATATCCATCTGATTTTCTCAGTCTGCTGGCATAAAGTATTCATTTGATTTTCTCAATTGGCTGTTTTGGTAATTCTGTCTCATCAAATTTAACTCTCTACACATATACAGAGGGTATACTGTACCTAAAGGAAGCGTTTATGGCATAAGAATACTATTATTGACATTCTTTTTCTCAGTCAGCTTGGCCTACGTGATCCAATGTCATTACATCTGAGACTGACAAAAGGTCATGAATTTTGTTCCCCTTTACTACACACATCATGAAAAGACTTTTTTTAATTGGTATTTTCTTTTTTCTTACTCCAAATGGCTCAAATTTATTTCATTTGTATTTTGTGCCATGCAAGTTCAAAATGTGTACACAGTGACATCATCTGTCATTCATGATGCGTGCAATCAATGGACAAAAACTCAAGATTTTTTATCGCAGTCTCACGTACCTTTGTTTTCTGATTCTGCTGACGGGGTTGTTGTTGTTGTGTCTTTCCCTTTCCCTGATGATGCTCCTTGGAATGACCTTGACCTTTCCCTTGTCTCCCATGATGACCATGACCCTTGGATTTGTGCAATTGTTGATTCCCAGACATTGCGCTGTCTCATTCAGTTTTAATTTGTAATGAAGTTTTTCTTCAGCAACAATTTCTAACTTCTTCAGTCTGTTCTTCCTCCTAGATTGATGCTCTTCTAACACCTAATAACATCATAGAATAAAAATTAGTTGATTGCACATTCCCTGCATATAATATGTCATTCACATTCAAAACATGAAAATAGCGACATCTCATTATTAGGCATCCTCATGGTCTAAAAATATCTAGTTTTGATCAAGAAAATTACTTTGTTTTTGTAAACACAGAAATTACAATTACCCTCTAGCACTGTCCGAGCTGAAGAGAAACCATGGAAACATAACTGTGGAGAGGACAACTTCAAATTTTTATTCTGATTGAATTCACTTTAAAAAAAAAGTTATTCATTTTACATAATTTTTGTTATATGATTTTATTTTCTTTAATAACATGGTGAAAAATATGTACTGCAGTTCTCATATGCAACTTCAGTCATTTTCATCTCTCATATTGGGTATTTCATTCAGGAGTCTATCCTCAGTCACGTAGTCTGGCCTATGGAATGGGGACAGAATAAAAACTGTTGTGACGGACAAGTTGAGAAATTACTCAATCTCAAATCTGTAAAGTAAAATAATCATAATGCCAAGAAACACAAGAAATAGTGATCTAGGTTGCACTGTCCAGCCATCAGTCATAGAACACATGGTTAGAATAGATAGCTAAATACTCCAGGCTCCACAAATATGATACATATTCCTATCACGCTCACGACGAATGAATGTTTCATTTTTGAAGTACAGAGTTCGTGGGGAGAAGCAGATGACGACACCATAAATCTTTTTTTTTT
>JBCEWB010344509.1:9503-21476 GCA_039654565.1 Peronia peronii | reverse complement strand
CTCTCCCCCCCCCCCCCCCCCCCCCCCCCCCCCCCCCCGAGTGAAAATCAAGGTATTTGTTTCTTGAACTGATTTTGTTGTGGCGGAGCTCTGGGGAGGAATATCAACACCAAAAGCCTCTTGTTTATTGCTGGGGTAAACAGCGATTTAAAAAAAAACAACAAACAAACAACAACAACAAAAGCAATCTCAACAAGTGGGACATCTATCTGGGCACACTGGAGAAACCAAACAAGAGGGGGAGAAACGAAGGTTCAAAAACTTTATGATCTAGATTTGATTTACATATTTCTATATCTGTAGATTTAGGAAGAGTGTCTCAGCTATTCAAGTACTCAAATATGCATTCATAGAAAGCGATATATATATATATTTTCAAAAAAATTCTTTCTCACCTACCCCCAAGATCGTGTTTCCGCTTTTTTGTTTGTTGTTGTTGTTTTTTTTTAAGGAATTCATGAATTCCGGATTTATTTCCTTATTTAAACATGTAAATAAACAAGAGAAATCTATTTGTCGTGAAGTTACTACGCAGATGAGGCAATTTTGCCCAAAGGTAGCAGAGCAGCTGTTTATTTACATCCCTTTGCAATCCCTTCGTATTTGTCATGCGCGTGTCTTTATTTTGACTCCTCGTACATCGGGTATCCAAACACAGTTCAAGTGTTTAAGGTTATTTAAAGATAGCTCAGTAATTCCTCTTTTTATCGTGTATGGGCCAGTCCGATAATGTATTATGCAACTATATGAAACTTAGGCCTAATTTGTGCAGTTAGTTATTTATACATTTTACGTAATTGGGTGAATGAGAAACGCAGATAATCTCATTACGTGTAATATGATGGGATTTATAAATTTTGTTGTGGGTTTTTTTTTTTTTTTTGTTATCAGTACAAGCAAATTATAACACTCATATACATGTATTTAGTTAAAGATCTGTGGTAGTTCAGATTGAAAATGCCCCTGTGTTCTCTTAGATTAGAGTGTAACCAGATCCTAACTTCTCTGTGTATATGACGTCAGTGATTTTTTTTTTTTGGTCCATTTGTTCGTTTGTATTTTTTTTTTTTTTAAGATTTGCTTTAAAAGGCTGCAGAGATTAGTTTTGAAACGAATTCTTTTTTTCCTGCATGCGGTTTGTGCATGCCTGTCTGCTGTTATTTTTCTGTGGGCCTTTTGTGTTTCTGTATGGAATAAATCAAGTGAAACACTGCAGAAGCTGTAATATTTTTAATTAAAATGTATCAAAAGGTTTCTTTGTTATCATAGTGGTTGCATATTATATCAGATAATATTTTAGATCAAGAATCAGGTTGGCAATTTTATTCATGCTGTCTAGTCAGTTTAAATCAAGAGGTTATTATTAATATTATTATTGTTTGCCTTCTTGAGGCGTTTCGTGTGACAGGTCAGTTTGACATAAAATTTTGTAGAAGTACAATATTTACATTTGTATTTCATAGCTTAAACATACAGGACGCAGTCACGTTGTTCTTGTTGTGATCATGCTGTTCTTGTGATTATGCTGATTTTTTTTTTTTTTACACCCAGTTTGGACCTTGTTTTTGTCCATTAAGTGTCATGATGGAAATTGTGATGAAGAAAAATGAGTCAGCGTTAAGCATTTTCACACTCGAGTTATCGATTAATTAGTGCATGAACAGCTAATCTGCTGTTGATCGTAGTTTGGGGTCTCCTTGTGGTATATGTTGGGTTAGAGATTTAATGGAAGCAATCTCATTGTTTTACTGTGATTCAATAAAGTGCCTTTTTACAAACATGCAACTCAATTTGCTGGACTATATTGTGTCCCTATCTGTTTTTGTGAAAAGTATAGTATTAAAAAAAAAGAACCTTTTGCAATTAATTGTTGATATGTATCAATTTATGATTTCCACCCCCCAATCCCCAATCTGGCCTCTGTTTATTTTCCAGACTCCTTAGTCAGTTCTCCTTCAGCCTGTCCCGAGACTGGGAGCTGCCCAAACAGATGGATTCCTTCAGACCTTTCAAGGAAGGCGTGAAGGACATGCTGGTCAAACATCATTTGTTTAGCTGGGACCTGTAAGACCAATGTGACAATATCTTACACTGGTCACCACGACTGGAGTCATCAACTAGAAGAAAAACTGACAGAGGTTTCAAAACGACTGCTTTCACTAACTTTCAACATTCTGGAAATCTGAAGTTTTGTCCCAAGCTCATATAAAATATTATGAAGTGTTAGAAAATGAACTCCATTCTGAATTGTTCAATGAAAATAAAATCTTCTCTTCCAGCTTTAAATCAATACTAAATCAAGAACAGAAAACGACAACAACTGACCAAACAACAACAACAAAAAAACAAAAACAAAAAAACAGAAAGACTTTCAGTGAAAGCAGTGTGGGAATAAGCTAGATCTCGTAATAATGTGGTATTCCGATGTTGATACCCAGGGAGGCAATAATCGAGAAGAACAGAAAATCCCATTTCTTTTTTCATTTGAGAATAATTCTCATGCTGAAGTCCATCAGAGAGTCACGGAAATCTGGTGAAGTGATTCATCCTAAATTTGTCTCAGCCGTCAGTTGTAGCATTGGACTAGATCTATGTCAGAAAGCAGAAGAGGCGATCAAATTGTCGTACCCATTAGGATATGTTAATAATATGGGAATAATGTATTCATACTGGCTCTATTTATTTACTTTTGTCGGCCATTCTCGAATACTCTTAACCCACTCTCTACGCTAAGAAACTACCTTCTAATCTTTTAATTGGTTTTCTGAACCAGTCAGTTTTAGGCTGCTTCCCTTGGTAACTCACAAAGTAAAGTTATCAATTTTGAATAGTAATGTTATTTTAAGAAAATTTGATCCTTTTCCACTGGAAACATATAGAGAAAAAATATTTAAGTATTGGAGATGAAATACCTAACATTTTCATTGTTTCTATTGTGTCCATTAAAAAAAAAAGTAATATCCTGTTACTAGTTTTATCTATTTACTTCGTCCTCGTCCACCTGGTGAAAAAAAAAGAGTTGGTATGTCAATGTTTGCAATGTGTAAATTTTAAATGATTTTTAATTTAAAATTCACTCTTACTATTCTGTAACTGCACGTCAATTCGATGAGCCAAGAGGATATTTAGATACAGAACAGAATTTGAAAGTGTTTAACATAAATTGGCGCAGAATCGTTTAGATTTCTGTTTCAGAAGATGCTTAAATTGAATACAGTGATGTTTAAGAAAATAAATTTGGAGCAGTAGGTAATGCAAAGACATGGCTATGGCGTTTTTGGTACATTGCAGTCCTCAAAATGATAGTGTTTAGATGTGTATGAACGATCGCTAAACTGTAACAGAATCATGGGAGGAAGAGAATATGCTCAGAGCTTGACCTTTGCAGATGGTTTTGGATAGAGGAGTACAATATAAACGATGAAATGCCACGGACCTTACAGTGAAATACAATATGTTATAATGCTCATGATTGTAGTGATCATTATGTTCCAAGTTTGAAAAGTATGTTATATAATGTGATGAGTTTGATCAATTGTCTGTAGTCATACGTTACGCTATACGACAGACAGACACGTACTTTCATCGAGAGAATAACAGAAAACAAAAATACACGACATGACTGCAAAACAGGTCATATGCAAGACATAGTTAGTATCCAGAATATTTTATAAATTGTAATGCAACATGTCGCTCCATGCCAAGTCAGTAACAATCAACATCATTAGTAATTGTATATACTTGTGTAATTTGTTCATATGAGTTCCTTACTGTTGCGATAACCTATTGATTACCGTTGTGCAAATCCGTGAATCTCATCAGTGATAATCTTCAGCCTGATAGTTCAAAACAGTATATGGTTCACATGTCACATAAAGGACAGAATGCATAATCCTGTAGGTTTTAAATTTCAGTGTCTCCTTTGCCATAGACCACACATAGCTATACGCCTTCTTGACTCTTGTGAGACAATAGTGGTCGTGCACAGGCTGAGCAAGATCAGCGTCTGGAGTGACTCGGCAGTCTAAGGCCGAAAACATACTGGTCCGACAATGATGACACCCGGACAAAAATCGGCGACAAAGTCACAGATTGAAGTAGTGCAAGACGATTAGGATAGACAAAACGGACGTTGTAATTAGACTGAAAACATACTGGTCCGACAATTCGACAAAAATCGGCGACAAAGTCAAAGATTGAAGTGGTACAGGAAAGAAAATATAGTAATCATAGTCATGCTGTAATCATAGTCAGGTCCGACTGTCGCCAATTGGCAGAGATCAGTCGGATTGAAGTGCGACATGTTCCGTTCTCTTCGACTTGTCGGACGAACCTTGTGCCCAGGCGGGGTGTACTATCGCGAAAATTTTTTTTAAACTTTTTTTTTTTTTCATCAAATGTTATTTTTGATAACAGATTTGAAATCGGGGACCAAAAATTAGGTAAGGATGTTAACATTTCGCAATTTATTGCCTTTATTATTATTATTTTTTTTAAATTACATCTAGTTCAACTTTATGTAGGCTTAATTGCCAGCCCTGTGTCAACTCTCTTTCTCTCTCTCTCTCTCTTTCACACAGAAACACAGCCACCCACCCACTCTCTCTCATACACACACACGTTTCACTTCTTTTTTGGAATTTGAACATAGGCCGAGTCAATAGATAGACTAGTTTGCACTCTAAATCTAGTAAAAGGGCGAGTTTTCCTTTGGAGATAGAAAGCGCCTTCATATGGGATCGACCACCGCTGTACGATAAAGCTAACAGGTTCTACAGCAACAGTTATGTGTTAACAAAACTGCGGACAGAAGTGACCGCAAAAGGTGATACGAAGTTAAGCTAAATTACCACAATGCAGCGCCAACTCAATCACGTCAACTAGATGTAACTGAACAATGCCAACAGTAAACACATTTATCATTATCACTTAAGGCATATGTACACTAGTCGATTCTCAAAAACAATGTTCTGTAGTCGGTCCTAATCCTACTCCCTAATCTAGATCTAGATCTAGCACTCAAGGCCGAGACTTTGATCTCGATTTAGACCCAGAGAGAAGAAAAATATAGCTTCAATTAAAGATCTACATTTGGACCTCTACTACATCTAAATTCTAGATCTAAGCTACATCTTGGTAATGAATTTTAGATCTAGGCTAAATTTAGGAAGTCTTTTTAGGTCTATATCTAGATCTAAATTAGGAAATAAGAATATAATCGACCACAGAAAATTGCTGGCGAAAATCGACTAGTCAGTATATATATGAAAAATGTCTTAAAATTAAGACGACAGTCCACCGGCAACTAATCAAATACACCAAAAAAGTTGAAAAACAATATGAAAAATTTAGAATTGAGCTAATAATATGAATTTATAACGCTAGCCAAATTTTCGAGCCCGCTTGGCTCTTCGTCGGGGCAATTATTATCCTCATCATCATCATCGCATTCACCAACAGGATATGAATTATATTACCGCGCCACGGCAATTTGCCACCACACCACACCAACAGCAAAACAATAATAACAATAACACCAACCAACTAATCAATCAACCAACCAACCAGACGCCTCATTTGGAAAAACAACAACAGTCAAACACATACACACACACAAAATGCTGCAGGATGGCGACAGCCTGGCGGATTCACCATGTTTACGTTTTTTCCTCCGACAACGATCTGCCTGTTGTGGCTGCTAATCGGACGGACCAGTATGATTTCGGCCTTAAAGTCACGTCCCACTGACAAAGGTCAGTCGGCTTGAGTGCGACATGGTCCATTTTCTTCGACGTCAGGCGAACTTTGCTCACGTGTCTAAAAAAGGCCCAGGCGGGGCGTACAATCGCAAAAATTGAAACCCCGCCTTTTTTTTTTTTTTTCATCAAATGTTTATTTTGATAACGAATTTGAAATTGGCGACCAAAAATTAGATACGAGTGCGAAGATTTTGCGATTTATTGCCATGCCTATAAAGTGGTTCTTTATTATTATTATTTTGTTTTTCCTTTTTAGTTAAACTTTGCCTGGTACAAACGTAAGCCTAGTTACCAGCTATTTGTCTCTAATTTGTCTCTCCCTCTCTCACACAAACGTATTTCATTGCTTCGTTCAGGGACATGAAAATAAGCCTACTCACTAAGCTAGCCTACTTTTCACTCTATCTCTAGATCTAGTAAAATGGCGAGTTTTCCAGCGGAAAAAGAAGATGCTGTTATAGAACTCTTTGGGTAACACGAACAGTTGATACGAAAGGAGACTAAAGGAAGGCCTTCTGAAATTTAACACATATTAGGTCTGATGGTAATTAATGAGTCAGTCAAAAGAAAAAAGACCTGGAAGTAAGAATTGAAAACATGGAAGATTAAATTCAAAAGAGGTGAAGAAGAAATAGGACAAAGTCAACTTTTTGATTTGTTAAAAAAAAAAAAAATTAAAAATTCTCCCCACCCCGTGGCTTTAGTGTGTGCGTTTTTTTGTTGTTTTTTCTATACGCGCTTATTTTCATAGTGCACTCGGTTCCCTGCCTTTGAACACCGACGCTCTGGTCAATTTGAACCGGAAGTACTGCCTTTGCGCCGGATCTTCTCTACTAGTATGTCTGTGGGATCGACCAACAACCACATGCACACATATAAAAATGCGAGGGTGAGGTGCAAGTCTGATTGATTCACTGTGTTTACGTTTTTCTTCCGACAGCTGCTTACCTTTTGGTGGAGGGACTAGTATGTTTTCGGCGTAATCCTGCCACTGATCAACAAAAGTAATTGGAACAAAATAAAGAAACGAATATTTAGCCGATTCTCTTATTTTCAAAGTGGTTGCCTTTTGTACTCTCACATCCCAAAATTGATTCGTTATTCCTCTTCACTCCCTATGGAGCACAGAGTCTCAATAGCCTCAATAGCCCCCCCCCCCCCCACCCCACCCCCGTGGTGGGCCCGGGATATATAAGCACAGGTCTTTGCTCCCACCTCCAGGCGGTGAAAACCCGCCATCGGTGAGATGTCTCCCATGGGATGCCATCCTCGACGTTCCAGGGATGACATATCTTCTCTCTCATCTTGCTTCTGTCTTCTGTCCCACTCTCTTTCCTCTCTTCTTCATGACGTGTAAACGTATCTTACCGTGTTTGGCCCATTATAGCCGTGACCGTGCTGATGTTAAACACCAACAAACACACAAAACAAACAAACAGCTTCAACAGTAGTCATCCACTTTCTTCGGTTTTTGGCGATCTTCTTCGCAGCCTCCCTTTAGAGTCACGTCCTATCAGTACAGCAGTAGTACTAGGAGCAAAATATGACAAATATCTCCCGGGATTCTGGTCTTTTCATTGGGCGTGATGTTATCTCATTTGCAAAGTAATGAAAGTGCACGATGTATTTACTTTTTGAAGGAGCGAAGTATTTCCCCTGTCATGTTGTAATGTTCAGTGATACCACACTTTGTTGATTCCATGTGCACGACGAAGCCGTGGATGACATTGCACTCGCACTACCAAACCTCCCTCCTTATTAAGTATTTAATTAAACACCGATCTCGTTTTTTTTTTCTCCATGTGCAACATTATAATTTTCATGTGGTTGTTGAGAAATGCTCATTTATCAATTTGTCCTAAATACACAGTTTCATCTATGTTCAATTGTGATTTTTGTGCAATATGATTTTGTGTTAAAGATTTTGACATGAATGAAGGTTGCCAAACCCACTGAAGTGTCACCAGTTTTAACTTAAGTATTCTGTGAAAAGCAAATCATTTGTGTCGATTTTGCATTTGTTTATGTGTTTGTGCATTGTTGGTTTATTTTGTTTTCGTTTTGTTATTTGCTTTTCTTGTCTTGTTGAGTTTTTTTTTTTGGAACTCTGCAGCAGCTCGCAAAATGCGAACTTTGAAATAAGCCTAGTGTTCTGCTTCTGAAGTTATGATTAGATTTATCTGGATGGGCCAGTATTGAAAAACAGGCAGGATGAACCATCGGCGTTTGGTTATCAGAGCTCAGCAGTCTTTTTCCTGAAGCAGAAAGTACCCACTAAGAGAGGAGAAGGCAGACTATTCAGAAAAGGCAATGTTTGTTTCATCCCTTTCAAATAAAATCTCCACTTATCTAGTCGTCTTTTCATATACATGGACAGTAAACGACTCATATATAAACTCAGTGTAATCAGCTCTTGGTATACGCTGACAAAAACATGTTCTCATTGACGTGTAAGCACCTATTTATTTTCATGTTTTAACAATATCATTTTCATTATTTTCTCTTTCTTACTATTTCATGTATGATTTTTTTTTAAAAATGTGTTCACCTTGTCATCTTTGTTTCCTGTGTATGTGTGTTTGTGTGTTGTTGTTGTTGTTTTTTTGCTATTATTTTATTTTTTATATTTTTTTATTATTTTTTTTTTTAAAGAAATACTTGGTTTGACTGCTTTGCAAGTGACATCATTCATTTTTCCAGTATTTTATGGTCATTAACTTATCCACTAAAGCCCTCGTGATGATCTCTAAACATTTTTTTTCTGTTCGATTCTGTTATTTTGTTTTTGCTGCATCTTTACTTGCGCCTTTTCCATTTTCTATTTTTTGTATAAACATTAAGTTGAAATAATTTATTCATCGCGACAGTTCTCTCGATCGTTCCAATAGTTCCAGTAGTGTCAACCACTCGAATGTCTCGTGGTGATATTTCTTCCGTTTTGTATGTAATTTCTCATACCTTCTCATACCGATCAATAAAATCGGTAAAGCCGTTGAGAATGGGAGATGGTTGGACCCCATTGTCAGACACAAGGGATGTTGAACAAGCAAAATAAAGGCAAAAAACATAACATCTGTATCCTTTGCTTTGAACATACGCCATGATTTTTTAAAAATGCTTTAAAGAAAATGTTTTCTTCTCATTTTTATAATTGTGTCTAATTGTTTGGTGTTCAGCTTTTCAGTTGACATGAAGTACAGTGATTTTCTTTTCTTTTCAACATTGCTTGCTCAGCTCCTGTCATGGTCACAACGATCTCCCATTGGACTCCACGCCAGCAGTGCACCAGGGAGTGGCACAGTGCTAAGAATTAATTATTTTCTCTTTACACTGTTCTGCGCACGGAGGTACTGGAAAATAATAGCTACCATGTGGGTCCATTTGAAAGATGAGAATGTTATACATGTTCTCTCCAGAATCGGGGTAACTATCACCACCAATGATCACGAAGTTTTGTACATGGCAATGGTATTTGATGTGAAAAACTAAACCTCCTAACTGTTCAACTTTCATCAGTAGATAAGTGATAAAAATGAAGATGGTTTGAACAATGCCTTTGTTGTGTGCGTAAACTAGTGAAGGATGCTGGTTTGTTTAGAACCTAAACCTTGAAACAATGTAATGCTGTAATATATATATACACATAATTCTGATAACTTATCGCAAAAGATAAAGATTATACCCGTGCTACTCAGCTTGTGATTTACATTATTGGTTACATTAGCACATGTGCGCTTTGAAATCAGTTTCGTGACGGTGGTGACAGATTTTCAGTTTTACTTGTGTCACTGACCATATTTTTATCCCTTTTTATTGTCTGCTTGCTTTACGGGCGGAATGTCTTTATTTAGAGAGAGGGGAAACACGTTTGTTTTCTCAAATACTGATTCACAACTATGGATCGATTGTTTGAGTGAATAATTACAAGCCCGTCATTTAGACATGTGTTGATATGACATGCCTTTAAGTTCAAGCAAAAGAAAGATTTGCTTATTTCATCTGGGTATTCAAGCGACAGCACAGATGATGTTTGAAACGGGCACTCGGTGCATTTTGCTCCTTTACACCTCAAGATGTTACTGAAGTTCTTTGTAAATATTTTCTACAATTCCAAACTGAAAACGGCATTGGTTTACAATTTTGTAGAAACACTGTGGATGGAGGGAATGCTGTCATTCAACAAGTAAATAAGGTCTGTCCTCATTTACACAAGCAAACTTCATAAAATATCTCTGTCATCAAAGGCGAGCAAAGTGTTGTTGAAACAGCACTGGAACGATAGCTACAAAAAAGTATGCTGATAGACAGAGACCTAGGGTACTCACCCTGCTATTGGCACAAAGACCTGAAATACCGCAATCTCACCATGTGATGAGCAACTTCTGTTGAAGAAGGAGAGAAGTCAGAAACCACGCCAAAATATGTTCGTGTAATCAAGCACAGCATGTAAGCGTCTCCGTTATGAACTGTATGCGTAAGTAACAGTGGGACAAAACAAACCCTCCCGTGTAGACGAGTGTCTTGTTTGCCAATGTTGATGGCCTGTTTAGGCTTTTGCATTCCATTAAGTTGATTCTTTGCAGTTGTTTACCACCAAATCTATTCTTAGGCAGAATTACGGATTTGTCTTTCTTTATAGCTAATTAACAACGGCACATTTAATACAAAAAATTGCAGTGTTACACAGATACAAAATCATTAACCTGTTATAAAATAGAGGACAATTCCATTTGTTTACCCATTTGCTCTAAATACAAAACCAGTGTTAGGGCAACGGGAGATGTAAAGCACGTGTTTACACTTACTAACGGTCGTTATACCTTTTCATCAAGTCTAAGTATAGAAGGAGCATTCCTTGGGATTATCCAGTCATGTTTTGTTCAGATTCGGGTGATAGGACATTGCAAGAGATTTCCATCCTGGTATGTGCATGTACAGAATTCTTACCTGTTTAAGTGCAGTCACTGCCAACACGGCAGGAACAGGGCAAAATTTCATTGTCAAAGAGAAGAGTTGGTTATTTATAGGACTTGATCACTGAACACCGCCTTGTAAAATTATACTAAACCCGCTTTATCATTGATTTTTTAATATCTCATTCGTTTCTGTATTGAAAACGACCAGGAGACATTTTATTTTTCATTTTATAGTTTGAGTGCAGCTGGTTTCAAGGAACATGAACCAAGCGCTGATTATCAACCGTTGTCATCACGGTTGCTATGAATGCAATTGCAATACTACAGATTATGCCAATTAGACCTATCATTGCCGTTTATGGTGAGTATTTAAGTCCCGTTAATAAATACTTGGGGGGGGGGGGGGGGGACGTAGATACCAAGAATTTAAACCCTTCATTGCTAAAGAATCTTTTCACCATGGCCCTCTTGCCTCTTTTATGTTAACATTGGTGAGGTTAGCTTTCGTTGGTCTGTGGAAAGACAACGATCCATATTAAAAAATTGTGTTTTCACAGTTTGAAAGGCACTGTAGCCTTGAGGCTTTGAGATGATTTCTCAAAGTTAGAGATTGCAGTTCTGGATATCTAACGGCTAATTAATGGGATCTATCAATGATAGATATATCTCGGTAATTCTTCTGGCATTTAATCCATAACAATTTGTCATTGTTCCAATAGCAGTGAGTGTGGACCTTAAATCGTTTAGGGTAGAGACCGACAGACTCATGATCTTTTGTTGTTATTCGGTGACGGCGGCGACAGCATGTCTGACCAATGATTTATAATCACAAAACAAACAAAACTTGCGCAGGCAGCTCTGCATACTTCATGGTTTTGCATCGTGTCCCATTTTCATTACCTCCCCCCCCCCCCCCCCCACCGTCTCGCCCTCCCTCTCTCTCCCCTCGCTCTCTCTCTCTCTCTTTCCCTCAGACTCTCTCGCTTTGTCTGGCTCTCTGTCTCTCTTGTACTCATTCTCTTTCTAACTCTTCTTTTCCATGTCTTTCTCTCTGCAACTTCACGAACGAGGCAACATCATCGAAGATGATTCCATAAGTAAGAAATAAGATAACCCTTAGGTAATGCGTTGTATTTTATATATATTATCCCATTTACATTGGTAGAAATAATAATATGCGGTGTGACAACAATAATAATATGGCCAAGCTTTCTTTCTTTCTTTCTTTCTTTTTTTTTGTTGGGGGGGGGGGGGGGGGGGGGGGGGGGGGGGGGGGGGGGGGGGGGGGGGGGGGGGGG
>JBCEWB010344401.1:0-12749 GCA_039654565.1 Peronia peronii | reverse complement strand
GTAACTCCAAAAGATACATAAGGTAGAAAAACTTCATGTATTTTTCATTAGGCTCTGGATTCCAAAGAATTTCTTTCACTGAAACTTAAGTTATGATATACATACAGAGGTCTTCACATGAAACTGCAGATTGGTCCAGCGATTCATGGAATAATGAGAGATCGTTTTGACAGTCCTATAACTTTCCTTTGCCAGACTCAAGAGGTGTTGAACAATCACTGTTATGGACTTTATTTGAATCTTGAATCCTACTTGAATCTATGAAAAATCCTGATAAACTATATGTTTTAAGAAAAATGTCTTTTCTTATTGTAATAATGTTATTAATTTTTTTTTTTTTTTTGATGATCACTGTTTCGAACGATAAGTAGTAATGCGTGTGTGTGGGTGCTTTTACAACGCATGGTCAACACCTCTTGTGTGTGGCAAAGGGGAGTAATACAGCTGGTCAAAGCAATCTCCCATTTATGCTGTTTTTCAGGATACCCTCCATAAGTGCAGTATTTTTTTTTTATGTCAACAGCTTGGCTTCTAAAGTACTAGCAAAATGGCCGCCATAGATAGGCTGTTGTTTTTTCAATTGAATTTGGAAATTAATGTCCTTCTTTTCAAATTTCTCTTTTTAAAAACGTTGACGAGGTTATTTTTTTATCGTGTATTTGTCTCTCCCCCCCCCCCCCCTCCCCCCGCCCCTGTTATTTCTATCTATTTAACCGTTAATTTTTTTAACAGTCGTCTATCAAATAGAGTCAGAAATCTTGTTCCTTTAAAAGAAGAAAAAAAAATTCCCTTCAAGTTAAGAGCGTTGATATAACTATGATGTAATTATGACAGTGGTCACGATATTTTCCCAGGTTTTCAACTACGCTTGTTTTGAATTTCGTGGTAACTAAAGAATTGTTACAATGCATTTTTCTTTTGCATTGTGCTGTTTTGTCAAATGAAATGGTGGTGATGTTGTATAAATTTTCATGCTATTTTGTTTTCAATGCTTGATTGGAACGTCATAATGTCATAATATTGTTATATTTGTAATCTTGTTGTTATTGGCTTATACTATAAATATGTGCTAGTATTAGTAGAAAGTAAGAAATGGTTTAACATGACTATAGATCTTTTTTGGAAATGCAAGGCATTCAAAGTCATTGGACTCGCTCAAATGTCTGAGAGCAGTCAAAATGTGTTGTACGTCGATTTTAAAAAAAAAAAAAACCGAATTGAATTATTATTATTACGTACAATCATATTTCACACATTTACATGAGGTCAAAAAAGTTTTAGTTAGCTTGACTTTAGGCAGACATATTATAAATTGATGAGATAGAGGGATCTCTTAGCCGGCAGCTAAAATCAGGAGAAAATTTCCTGAAAATGTACAGTTTAGCACATAATCTAAACATTCAGCTCACAACATCCGAATATACTCATAATTTGTCCATAAGAGCAGTAATGGCTCGTTCAGAGATGGATGTTTTTGCCGTTTCTAGTCTGGATTCGAGTGTTGCTTACTGTAGATGGCATAATTTTGTGTGAATGTTTACGTAACCATCTGCAATATAAAAACGTCGATATCCGATCGCCGTCACCACATTCATTCACCCCCTGATTTTTCTATTAAAGTTCAGCGACTTCTGGCTCATTTTGACTCGCCGTGAGACATAGTGGTTGAAGAGTCTTCGTAGCTATTCTGAAGGGAGGATATGGTTAACCCTTTCAGCGCCAGAAGCCCCATTTGCCCATCCTGTTACTTACTCTGAGATGGAATTAATGCCCCTTATTAACTTTACAGATAGCTGAATATTAATATTGATAGCAAGTGGTTGCGTTTTTATTCAAGAAATAGTGGAAATGGAATGTAAAGATTTTAAATATTTTTTTTAAAAATTGTCAAGGACAAGATGCTGGCAGTTACCGGGTTAAACAGTTCACTTTTTTCACAAAAACTACTGCTCATAGAAGAAAATTGACCTTCATTTTCCATAGAATAATTATAACAATCTGCTCGCTATTTCTGTGGGAAAATGATTTTTCAGATCCAGATTGGAGAAAATACTGTATCTGGATTTCGCTAAGTGTGTTACAAAAAAGAAAAACAAATAATGATGGTTATTCTGTCCCCACCTGCTCCATGTTTTTATAGTTGTACATAATCCTTATAACGCTAAATCTTGTATGACCTTACATTAATGCTCTCTGGTGACATATTGTTCTGGAATTCCCTATCTTTACTGGTTGAATTCCCATGACTGTTTCTAGGTAATTGACTTCCCCCTTTATTATCTTCAAAAATTACCAGTGTTTTTTTTCCCCAGAGTTAAGATAGTTTTATAATCACCTAAAAAGAAAGTCAGGTCATGAAGAAGTAAGATAGCCTTGTGAAAAACACATTTTTTTTTTCGTAGACTTACAAAGTTCTGCAAGAGTACTTCTTTCACAAGATATAACCATAATAGGCCTACACATAGGTGCAACTGTGATTATTGATGTCAGTTTTATTTTTTTTTATTTTTTGAAGATGTGATAGTGATTCGCACCTTTCAAGTCTTGATTTGTTTTCTTAATGTCTTCTCTCTCTCTCTCTCTCTGTCTCTCTGTGTGTGTGTGTCTCTCTCTCTCTGTTTCTCTTTTTTTAAAATGATTACTTTAGTTCAGTATGAAATTATTATTGTTGATGTCATTAGTTCCGATGACTATAATATTAGCGCTATGCGAGCAGCTATCGGGAAGCTGGAATACCGACATATAATTGGTTACTGCGTAATCACTGAAAATCTGCTAACAGTGTGGTTTGGATTTGGCTTTATGTTTATATTGTTGCATTGAGTACAGAAACCTGAATAAAGTTATTTTGGAACTTGTTATGTTTGTTCTGAGCCATTTTTGCATGCACTATTATAACACTAGGACATTGACGGTAGAAACGTGGATAAACATAAAGATAATTAGCTCGGCATACGGACAGACAAACAAAAAGACAGAGCACACAGACTGATAGATAGATGAGAAAACAAATAGACAGATAAAATCATAGAAGGGCAAGTTTATTGATAAACCTCTTAATAGACTCATAGAGAGACAGGTAAATAGTCAGGTAGAAAGAAGAACAGAAAGACAGACAACTGAAAAATTAAGGCAATTTCGTTATAATATGATATCATGTATGTGTAATTATACATAGCAATTTTTTACTGTTGATCTATTCGTCCCTTATCTATGAACACTCAATGAGTTAATCATCTGGTAATGTTAGTAATGGGAGATCGTTGTGACCAGCCCTGTTATTGCCGTTGCCAGACAAAGGAGATGTTGAACAGCGGTGTAAAGAGGAAAAAAATCACGTTTATGTCCTTTGCTTGAAACATATACCATGTAAAATTCTCCAAAAATATGGCATAAAGGGGATGTTTCCGTATTTTCGATGTAATTTTGTCATTTTTTTTTTTTTTGGTGACCAGTCTTTCGAATTGACGCATAAAAGGGATGTTTCCGTATTTTTGTTATAATTTTATCATTTTTTTTTTTTTGGTGACCAGTCTTTCGAATGACGCATAAAAGGGATGTTTCCATATTTTCGATGTAATTTTGTCATTTTTTTTGTTTTGGTGACCGGTCTTTCGAATGACGCATAAAAGGGATGTTTCCGTCAATTTTTTTTTTGTTGACCAGTCTTTCGAATGACGCATAAAAGGGATGTTTCCATATTTTCGATGTAATTTTATCATTTTTTTTGTTTTGGTGACCAGTCTTTCGAATGACGCATAAAAGGGATGTTTCCGTATTTTTATTATAATTTTATCAATTTTTTTGGTGACCAGTCTTTCGAATGACATGCAGAGAAGGGATTTTTTCTTTACACTGCATGCTCAACACCTCTTGTGTCTGACAAAGGGAAGCACAATCAATGGGAGATAGGACTGGGCATAACGATCTCACATGGATTGTAATGACCAATAACATGTAAACAAAAAAAAAACAACCACTGTCATTCATGTTTTACCAGTCACTTTTTGCAATTCCCTAGTTCTGACATTCCTCCTTTCAGTTGACAAGTGTTGTATGTTCACTTTCATACAAAGATGAAGATCAGTCCATCATTTCGCTCGAACTAACACTGATCCCGCCTTCTTTTCTTTTTTTTTTTTTTAATCTCAATCAGTCCTAGGAAAGAAAGTTCATCTCGGTTTTAAGTGGTTGTCTTTTTTTTTTTTTTTTTTGTAATAATAATTTCTGTGGATAGAAATTTAGAATTTGGAAATTTTTTGTGCAGAAAGCGGCTTCTCTGACCACTCTCCGTCCGATTTTTAACTGCCAAGGGTTCTTTAACATGCGTAACTTACACACAGGATCTCCGACATAATATTTGCCTCTATCCGGGAAGACTAGACGTCGGACTTCCCTGCCCAAAAAGCCAGGAGACCGTTGAGTCACTGCAAAAACATAGGTTTTGATCTTCGTATTTTCCCACTCCCCAATAGTAGGACCTGCGAATCGAACCCGTGGCCCACAACGTGAACTGTTCACCAGAGAGCAGATGGCGAACCACATGGTCACGGTGATTTCCCTTGTATTCTGTTTATTTTATGAGACCGGCTATGTATCGTTAGTTACAAAATCTTTACAGCCATGCACTTTGTGAAGATTCTGGTGTTAGTTAAGGCCTAAAGATGTACTGCTCTTCAACTTGGTATGAAAATACAATACTGGGAAACTAAGGAGACGCTTTATGTCCATGTGTCCAATCTATGTTATTCTTCACTTCATTTCCTAAGTTTATTTCCTTTACTATAACTCCTCCTTTGAGACCCTCCCCCCCCCCTCCCCCCTCCTTCCCTTTCTTCTCCCATTTTCCACTTTTTTGTTTTTCTTACGCGTCTCGGCTCTTTCTGTTTCATCTTTCTGTTATTCTTCCATTCTTGCTTTATTTTGTCTCTAGGTCTTCTCTCTCTCTCTCTCTCTTTTCTCATAGGGCATGTCTATTCATTCTCTCGACTCATTTTTAATTCAATATTTGAAAAACAAAATTTTTTTTGAAATAATTCTTGAGTTTTCATTTCAGTGAGTCTTTTCCATGTCATTTTTAATTTATCTTACTTATCAGCCAGTTGTTGTGGATTACACCTATTGTTATGAACTTATGTGAAGGATTGTGACATGGTGGTATGACCTTATTAGACAAGGAGTATGATTTTCACTTGCTCAAGGAATGATTCTGAAACATAACAAAATTTGCTCTGAGTTGATACATGTACATATAAAGGGTCATAAACCCTTATGCTGAAAATGTACTCCTTTCGGCCATATTAAACATACATTAGTAGCAAAATGATCATAAAATCTCTGAAATCATAGACATTGCAGTTATTTCAAGTCATTTCTTTTTCTTTCTTTTTTCTTTCTTTCTCTCTTTTTTTTCTTCCCCTGATGAATTTCATTGTTCATAACTGCAGTACCCGTAAAGAAGTATGAAAAAGTGTATTATGTGTTGTCAATTAATGGACACAAAGTAGACACTATATCTATTTTGTTCATTCACTTGACAAGTTTTGTATGTCCACTATAGACAAATTTGAAGATCAGTCCATCATTTAGGTAACAGTTTTTTCAGTGGGCCGTTATTGACGCTGCTTACAAAATCGTCACTTTACATCAGTGCTGATAGGAGATCGTTTCGCAGATTATCTGCCCCTCCCAAGAGAGGGACTCGTGTAAGGGGAGATCATTTTGACCAGCCGAATTACTTCCCTTTCCCAGCCAAAGAGATCTATAGCAAACATTGTAAAGAGGAAAAAAATCCCTTTACATTTTGTCATTCGAAAGAGTGATCGCCAAAAAATTTGATAAAAATTATAACAATAAGAAGAAAACATTCTCTTTACATCATAATTTTTTTTGTTTAATTTTTCATGGTGTATGTCTCAAGTGAAAAACGCAGAAGTGACCTTTTTTCCTTTTTACACTATTTGTCCACTCCCTCTTGTGTCTGGTAAAGGGAAGTAATAGGGCTGAGCACAACGATCTCCCATTTGCATAAGGTACTTTGCGAAAATTCTAGTGTTAGTTTTTTTCTGGTCTAAAGATGCATTGATCCTTAATTTTATATAGACATGGACATACAACATTAATTGGAAACGTAGGCAACGAAGTAGCAATTAGACCTGAAATCGTTTTAACTCTATTTGTCACCATGACGTTAACAATCGATTGGAACAAAGTAAAAATTGTCTGTAAAGTTAAAGCCCTTTGCTGTGAACTTGCAATCAATTTACAGTATAATAAAGTGTAAAGTTTGTTTGCTGTAATTTTACGGTATACGTCTGGCATTTTTTTGCTGGCAAAATTTCTGTTGAATTGTAACATCACAGCATAATGAGAATTTTACAGTAAGTCAACTTTTTGCTGTAATTTTGTGGTATAAGTTTGGTATTTTTTGGTGCGAAAGTGTTTGCCAAATTTTTACACGAAAAGTGTTTACAGTGTATTTATTCTTCCATTCTCTGTCGATCTCTCTCTCCCCCGCAGGAACTCACAGAAGAGCAAGCGCAGTATAATGAAATGAGGGAATCGTTGATGCCTTGATGTGATGGATAGATGAGAAGGAGAAGCAAACAAGGAGAAGGGAGAGAATGAGATCCATAATATGTACAAAGCATCAATTAACCCCTTGATCTCTACGAGTAAAACCTTTATCACTTTGAGTTTTTATTTCAAATCCTGGAATATTGTAATCTAAGTGTGGACACAGCAGTTAGATAAATGGTTGATTTTGGCTTTAAAAAGCTGACAAAGTTAACTGAATTCTCAAATGAACGAGAAAGGAAAAGGCAACAGAATGCAGGTTCATGAGCTTTGACAACAACCGGGTTAAAGGCTAAATTTTGCAGCAGAGGAATCTAGCCCGAGATAGAACGATTGAAAATACATACATGCAGTACAGATACACAGCGTGGCCCACAGCTTAATGAGTGTATAGAGTATTTAACCCTAATAGTGTCAGAGGACGCTACATATAGTCAGTTCTGTTGTTTCTATAATTATGTTTATTTATGATCAGGTCTAGATGGCAACTATGAGATAAGTGTAATGTTACTTATTGTGTATTATGTTGGAAAGATATTCCGATGCAAAGTTTGATGAGCAAAAGCTTTATCAGAGCATTCCTTCGACACTTCTAGGGTTAAAATACACAAACAAAACATTGCACAATTTGTGTCACAAAGTTTCAAGCATTGAGTCCCACCCCAAAGAGACAAATCCAAAATATGTGTAGACAAACTATACGTTAAGAACATTGTTTAAAACACAACAAAAACCACCAGTTGTTGATAGTCTAAAGCTTAAGTCCAGCACTCAAGGGAAATAATTTTCTCCTGTCATAGCAAGGAAAGGATGGGTGGAAAGGGGAGGGGCAGAGAGGAGTGGGGTCGTATAAAGGCTGCTCATAACTCACCATTTTCCTTTTCTTTTTTTTTTCTGTTGATTTTTTTTTAAAACTAGACTTTAGATAAAATGGGTCATTGAAGCTTACAAGACTGGATTTTTTAAAGAATTTTTTTCTAGCCTTTTTTGACTAAAATATTTGAGATCAATGTGTTCTTTGAAAACGGATGAAGATTCTGGTTAGCCATATCTTTGAACCTTCAAGAGAAGATTCCCTGTTAGCATTTTTTTTTCTTTTCGTGAACAAATTTTGACCGAGGTTAAAGTGTAGTTCATTATTATAATTGAGCTTTGAAATCTTACCGATTTGAAATTTTCAAATCGTTGGAGTCTGGTAAACTTTCCTTAAGGTGTACATTGATTAATCAGTAGCGCAGTGAATAGTGCTATCAGAAGAACATGTCAAGTACATATTTCCCAACTTATAATTGCAGTTGACTAACCTAGTCTTGTGAAAAGTAACAGCAGTAATGTACAAATAATGAAACAGAAAAATTGTTAGATAAGTTAGTAAGTCAATCAATCAATTAATCAATCAATCAATCAATCAACAAAAAGATAAATATAGAAATAATACGTATAAATAATAAATGAATACATAGTAAAGAAAGGATAAATAATAAATGCATGATAAATAAATATTACTAATGGAAAATAATGGGGAAATTAATGAATAAACAGATAAATAGCAAAATAAGAATATAAATAAATTAATGAACAAATAAATAAATAAATAAAAAGGTGTAATTTCACATCTGGCCACTTACTCACCTTTCATTTCTTATATATGTAAACTGTATATTATGGGGATTGGTCATGTATCATGTCTTCATTTCTTTTTTCATTTTTTTAAAAGTTTCTTACTCAATAAACTGTGAATCAAAAACTGGCATCTACAGTTATTATGGTGTTCTTTCTTTTGGCATTTCTACAGTAACTTTACGGTGATTGCTGATGCGCTGTGTTGTGTTTTACTGTTTAATTCATATTTTTGTTGAACTAATTGAATAAATGAATGTTGGCTGTAAGTATCTGCTGGTATTGTCTACCGGTACTTGTCTACAGGTGCTCGTTTGCTGATACTTGTTTGTTGGTACTTATCTACTGGTACTAGTCTGCAAGTACTTGTCTACTGGTACGTTGCTGGTACTTGTCTGCTGGTACGTGTCTGCCTTAACTGGTTATTTCTCGTCTGGCAATTATCTGCTGGTATTTGTCAGCTAGAATTTGTCTGCTGGCACTTGTTTCGACCACTCTTGAAAACAGTCAATAGCATTATTCTTAATTAATTCTGGTCAGCTTTCTCTGCTTCACTTAATTTTTCTGTGTCGGACTTCATGCTTTTCTGTCTGTCTATCTGTCTGTGTTCTGTCTGTCTGTCTGTCTGAGTGTCTTTTTGTTTGTCTACCACCTCATTTACTTAATGATTTCTCCCGGTGCTGCCCCCTGTCCGATTTCAGCTTTATTTGTAACACTATCAAAATAAGCATCGTTTACAAGGAAGAAAAGAAAAAAAATGAACAATCCAACCAAACAAATGAACAAACAAATAAACAAACAAGAAGGAACACGGTAGAAAAGGCAAATAAATCAAAGAACTCATGATATCATGATATTCATTTCTGCCATCAGCAATTCGCTTATCAAGCTTAGCCAATGTTACTTGACTTTCCTATGTTCTTATGCTGTGAGTGATATTTTTGTGTGTCTGGAATGTGAATGTGTCTTATATAATTATATATATTGTGTCTCATCAACTGTGAATGGAATTTGCTTTTTGAGGGCAAATAAAGTTTATGTTATCTGATCTTATCTTGCAAAAGGTGACGACAAATTATATTATGGTTCAGCTTGGATACAATGCCCTTACATCATTAATGAAACATTTCGATCGGTCACATGAACGGAGGGGTGTCGCTCACACGGTGATATGTGTACATGTTCTGTGCATGGCTGACATATTTTGACTAATGGTGAGCATCCAGATATGTTCAAACCATATAAACAAACCTGTATGAGAGTGATGGTCCCTCGGTCATGTAGTCGATCTTGAAATAATCCATTAATTAGCTATCTGTATATTCGGTCCAAACCACCATCAAACGTCACCCGGCAAGCATTGGACTGGAACCCACTTGGAAAACGAAAAGTTGGCAGACTTAAACTTGGCGAAGAAGTCCGGACGCTGAAGTGAAGACATGGACCGAGCTGAAGAGGATCTCCCAAAACCGCGTCCTTTGGAGGAATGTTGTTGAGGCTCTTTGTTCCCGAGCGGAATCTGAGGCTTGACTTAGCTTAACTAACATAATTGATCCAGTATCCGGTCGTCTTCGATTGAAATCTCATCACTGGAATGAACGGGAGTTACTCTGTCCTAAACTCCTAATTATCCTTTATTTTTCACTGTTATCTCTCCAGAGTATAAATCTGTTTGTTTGACCATCAAGCGAAGACAGCATGTTTGAAAAAAACATATAATTACTACACAACAACAACAACAACAACAACAACAACAACAACGGCGCATAAACAACAGCAACAACAATAACAATAAGAACACCAACAACAACGACAGTAACAACAACAAAGATTACTAAAAAGACAAAAAACCATACACACACGAACTGATTAGAAGCAGAAACAAAGAAAACAAATTAGAGGTATGATTGAAACCTAAAACAAACGAACAAACAAAAGCACAAACAAGCAAACAAAAGATAGGAATTAAAAAGCACACCACCGACAACAAAAGAACAACACCAAAGAAAGACAGAATGCAGTAGAAGGTGGGAAAACAAAGCAAACAAGAAAGACTAACAACAACAACAACAACAACAACATAAACGAAACAGCAACAATAACACAGAGTGGGCCTATATACATGCATACATACAAACGAACAAGACATACAGAGAGAGAGAGAGAGAGAGAGAGAGAGAGAGAGAAAGGGGGGTGGATATTGCTAGGGTGACGAATGACTAAACATGCAAACGGATCAACTAACAAACACAGAAACTCAGAGAGACGTATAGCCATACAAACGAATAAAAAAGTATAATGATTGTTTAAAAGATAATTGAAGATGCACTCTAGGTTCTGACGTAAGAATCACACAAACACAATAAAAAAGCACAGTGATTGTAGAATAGCAGTGTTATTTTACAGTGACACCATAGAAATATACACTCCTTTCTCTACTACTGTGACATGTGGGTTCATAACAGTTTATACGGCATCCAATTTGCCTACCCCTGCAGGACATGGAAGTCAGTTTTAATAAATGCTATAAGTCGATTTTAAGATCAAAATCTTGTCTGTTTCGAATCATGTGTTACTGACAAAGTTATAGCGTCAAAATATTTGAATTGACTCAAGTTAATATATGAGTATTCATGAATGGCAGTTTATTATTGGCCTGTTCAAAAAAAAAAAAAAAAAATCCAGTTTTGGCTTTTTCAGAGTGCACATCAACCAATACCTTAAGAATTTATTCTCCCAATGGCTCAATGTACTAGTACCCCGTTATATGAAAGTTCAGTTATCCCAAAATCCACGACTATTCTTGGCTGGACTACTAGAAAAGAACACAATTAATTTATTAAATAGAGATATCAAATTTGAATCTGAACTTGTTTGGCCATTCTTGGGGAGTTTTGGCTACTGGCAGTTTTCTGACAAACAAAAAGAAATAAAAAATAAAGATAAAATAAAAGCGACATGAATAAGGGGAAGGAAATTGTCTGCCTTCGGATAAAAACTGTATATTCAATGCAAGAATAATTAAAGGATTTTTGTTCCCTAAGTACACAGCTAGCTAGGTACACATTGTGAACGAATATATGACATAAATCTTGCTAGTTGGGAACCCGCAAACTGTGTTGATACCATGTCAACTTATTGCGATATCTTCAGTTATACAACTGTCTCGATTTATCATTAGACAATACTTATATTTCACGATAAAAACAGAAACAGTGACAGTTTTTTTTTTTTAAATTAAATAACTGAATCTACAATTTCACAGAACTCCTGAGTCCACCATGAATGTCATGATTTGTTTCTGTTCTGTATGGCTCTGTCATCATCCATATCTTCAAATCCCATGCGCTAAGTCCTTGTGTTTCTGGTAAATATATTAAATCGTTCAAGTCTATACTATCAAATAGTAGAAGCAACAGTCATTCATAACTTTTTAAGCCATGCTTGTCATGAAATGATACATAACAAAAGGGTTAATTGGATTCTGTCTCATTGGTGGGCGGGGCGCCGTTCGGGCTGGGAATCTTGGCATTGACTGAAAGGGGCCACGCATCGCTGATTGGCTGGGGAAACCGGGAGACTGGAACGACGCCATGGGCATCTGCACGTTATTGGACAAGGCAGGCGGTGTAACAACCGAGATGGGCGGGGCTGGCTGTGAGATGGAGGGAGGCTGAGGCATCCCAGACAGGTAGTTATCGGTGGGAATTTTAGTCATTGCGTTCTGCTGGGCGGCGAAAGTGTACGGGTTGACGCTGGCAGCTGGAGAGTTGATCTGATTGGCCAATATGCCTGACAAATCATTTTGCTTGCTGAAGCCGAAAAAACCTTGGGCGCCCATATCCTGTGACGACGGGGAATTAGGGGCCGACGGTGTTGGTTGCTGCTGGGAACCATCTTGAGATGTTGCCACGGTGGGCGAGTCTCCTGGGAATGGTCCACTGACGAAATTGTCCAGGAAGCTGGAGCCGGGTGGGGAGGCAGGTCCTGATGCAGGTGTGGATGGAGGTGATGAAGGTGCTGATGGAGATGGTTGATAAGAGATCTGGCTCACTGTTTGATCCTGTCCCTGCTGCTGCTGTTGTTGTTGCTGTTGCTGTTGTTGTAGTTGCTGTTGTTGTTGTTGCTGCAGTTGTTGTTGTTGCTGCTGCTGTTGAAGTTGCTGCTGAGCAAGCTGTATTGGACAGAGTTGGTATTTTAATTTTAGCACAGGTTCAATAGAAGACGTAAGAAGAGAAGAATATTAACAAGAGAGAAGTAAGAGAAATGGTGAAAATGTCAAAACAAGAACTAACATAGAAATCACAATATGTCTGGACAAAAGAACTGAGAGAGAGAGAGAGAGAGAAGGAAAGAAGAGAGTGAGAAATATTTCCAATCACAGATTCGAAGGGAAAGAGCTACGTCTGTCAGGAGAAGGTAGAACTAGAAGTAAACAAAAACAAAACAAAACAAAACAAAAACAGACAACTAGATACATGGATAGATAGATAGATAGATAGATAGATAGATAGATAGATAGATAGATAGATAGATAGATAGATAGATAGATA
>JBCEWB010344290.1:0-21479 GCA_039654565.1 Peronia peronii | reverse complement strand
TCAAACTTCTGCGACATAATAGTGAAGGGTTACAAAGGTTAAGCAAGTACATTCGTTCAAAATCTCACCAGCTCACATTTATATATTTATTTATTTAATTGTTTAATATTTACTTATTTTATATCAAGTTGCTCATTTGTAACCAATAAGCCATATCTTATTATCTGTCACTCCAGTAAAGATTTAGACTCATCTCTAAAGAACAACCAATATTCATGAGGCATAGAAGTTTGTTATAGTATCAATATTCAGCAGTGAAATTTGAGACGCCTTAAAAAGAAAGCAATAGTTTTAACTTAGCCTAATTATTTTTGTTTTTGAGCAGTGATGTAGATAGGGTGCATGTGGGCAAGCCCTGCATTTTGGTCAGATATAGCTTTGAGACTTGATATTTCTTGATTATGCTTTGATCAAAAGATTGATAAACTTGGGAGAATTTTATTATTTTCTGTATTATTCACAGACACTGATGAAAACCAGTTCATTGTACCTTTTCCATCAAATATGAGTAGTCTATTTAATTGCTAATGATCCAGTAGACAGACGACATTTCAAATATTAAAATGATACCAAACTGAACTTTCCATTTTTATTATTTTTTTTCTGGTTTCAGTACTATGAGCGACTGAAGATACTAAATTATAATTTCCTTACTTGTAATAAAATACAATGTTTTAATTAGATCTTACAAATTGCTTCACTGTAGCCATCACAGCAAACATGAGCCATGCACAATTACTGATGCAATAGAAAGGCAACATTTCAAGCTTTAAAACTATGGAATCATCTGTCTCTTTTAGTCCCAGGATACCGTAATAAAGGAAGCTTCTTTTGCATGGACGCAAATCTGTATCCTTAAAGTGTTAGTTATAATTTCATCGATTATTGCCCTTTATTAGAAGGTCCCTGAAATAGTTTGACCAGAAGAATTTGATGTCGGCAAAGTGTGTGGCCGCAAGCAGTTCCCGGATGTTATAAAGGATTCATTGTTCCCAGTTACAGGTGGTAATCTGTGTCGGCAAATTTTTTCTCGTTACCCAGAACTAAGTCGTAAATCTATGAGAATGAGTCCTGTTTACATGTACAAAGATTGACATATTGCATGCAATTCAATTTCCTCATAGATATGCAATTTGTATTTGCTACTGGACAGTGAAATTTGGTGAGGAAAATTACTAGGCCGAAGACATTTCTCTGGTTAACGTCTTTTTCCGCAAGAACCGCAAAACTCCCTTGGTTGTTTCTTCTACCATTTGCTCGACTTTGCTGTGTTAATCATATAATTGTATGGTATTTCCTTCCCCGACTCGGCCATAAGCTGATTAGAAGACAAAATCATTTGCCCATACCTAACTGGCTGGCCTTGCTAAACTTTTCATTCATGACTTGGTCTGATATTGGCCCGCAAGTAATTAACAACAAACACATTGTTCATTGTTCGGGCTAGATCTAGATATGATCTAGATCTACACCATCAACGTACTGTAGTGGCAGTGGCCAGATATCA
The DNA here is from genome assembly GCA_039654565.1 of Peronia peronii. Classification (NCBI taxonomy): domain Eukaryota; kingdom Metazoa; phylum Mollusca; class Gastropoda; order Systellommatophora; family Onchidiidae; genus Peronia; species Peronia peronii. Next base: position 19,972 of record JBCEWB010344290.1, on the reverse strand, counting down.
AGATCTAGGTCTAGGTCTATAACCGTAATGTCTTTGTGAACTTCTATAGAACATAGATGTAGACAGAAATCCTCAAGAACCTGCTAGAAAATAATTGTGGGACTAGAATAGATCTTCCTATTTTATCTTAGTAATAATAAACAGTTCACATGAATGAAATGTATGGCGTATGTCATTGAAATGATAGATTTAGCCTAGAGTCATTATTATTATCAGTGCAGGCAAATGGAATCTAGATTTTGATATACAGTCATTTATTTTTTGTTCATAAAATGGTTATTTTTAAGTATGTGCAGGTCTGCAAGTTGTAAATTTAGCAACAGATCTAGTCTAGATCTAGATGTGTTTTGTTTTCTACAAAAATGCAATAGTAAACAGATACATTTGAACATATTTTGTCCACGCTTTTACTGTTTGCTTTTCTTTACTGATTTCTTATTACTCCATTATGCAGGCATTTCCACTGAACGAAAAGAAGATTACCACTTCAAAATTGTCATCATGATGATGCAGTCAGAGCGTGGTAAACTTCCTCCAGATCAGTTATTTATTGGGTTAAAAGATGTGCGGCCAGGCATGAAAAATTTACATATTATGTTCATAGTTCTCGATGTAGGTAAGTCGTACGAGGATCAAGGCTCTCAGAGTGGAAATCTTTTTTCATTAGCTTTCATTGCTAGCAAAGTAGAAGCAGCTGCCTATTTTATATAATTTAAATTGATACTGTATAGTAGTTACAGCGGTAGTTCTTGACTTAGTTTTATAGGAGAAGTAATTCTATGGTCTTGACCCATAATAATACAACATGTGCTGAATTATTTAGAAGCGTTGCACTGATATCCTCAAGTGAACATCGAGTTTATAACTTTAAAAAATAAGGGCACGAATTTCACAAAGAGATTGTTTAAGAGTATACGGCACTGATAGAGGAATGGAGATATCTAAGTAATGCTGTTATAAATAGCTTTTATATCATTGAATTTGGTTTATGATGTCGAATAGTAATCTCTTCAGTTGAATGTTTTCTTCGAATTATGAACAGTTCTTTTTTGTTTGTTTCCCAATAATTTTAAAACTCTTTTTCTGCCAAGCAGCATGTGTGATTTGATTAGTTCAGGCATAGAATATGAGTGCACTATAGATTTTAGTTTCTTGCTATTGAAATCTATTTACCGCAGATTTTTTAAATCCATCTGGGGCCTTAAATGGTAAATGAGTGAATATTTCTTGTGATGAAAAGAGTTGATTTCTAGTGTTTCATATGCTTTGGACCAGGTTATATGCACAATGTTTTCTTTGAACAGGTAAACCGACTCTTACAAAAGATGGACATGAAGTCAGATCTTGTAAAGTGGCAGATAAAACAGGCTCCATGAATCTGTCTGTTTGGGATGAAGCTGGCCATGTGATACAGCCAGGCGATATCTGCAAATTTCTCCGAGGGTAAAAGCATTTCACTTAGCTTACGCGTGCTGTACTATGATCCACTTTCCATTGAATTGTTGTGCCATGAGTGAGCTGAGACATTTATTGTCTTTAAAATTTGAGGTGATGTTATGTCACACTTTTCTCGATTGAGTAATTTTATTTTAGATTGAAATGATATTGCAATAATTTATTTTTATTTTTAATGTGACAGCAAGGTCAAAGTTTCTGCATTCAGAATGTGATGTGGAAAGGTAACAGTTGCATTTTGAAAAAATAATGTTTTTTCTTTTAAATAATAAGTTGCCATCTCGAAACTGGAAAACTGCAAATGTAAGATTATATCTCATAGTATCGAAAGGAATAAATAGCCCTATTCTGGTGGTAAGTATGATATTCCAGGTACTGTACATCATTCTTATATTGCTTTGTTTCCTTCCATCTTTGGTTTCAGGTATGCTTCCATATGGATAGGAAGTCTGACACTTTACACAGGCAAAACTGGAGAGGTTGTAAAAATTGGGGAGTGAGTGTTTTACTATTTTTAATTCATAATCATTCCAGTCCTTTTTAATCCCCTTTTATATTTCACTTGTCACGTTCTACATTGTCACAATGTCAGAACATTTTTAATCCAAATGATAAAATTTGTTGTATGACTTTAGGTCATACACACAACTGCAAATTTCTAATTAGCAGATCAGTTAAATTGACAAAGGTGATATGTGTTCACATGAACTGCTTTGGCTAGCAATATTCCGTTATCAAGTAATCGATCGATAGAGAGTAAAAATAGCCGTCCGTTAACTTACAATAAGCATGCATTGACTCACCTTGTAATTCTCTGTCATTACCATTCTTTTATGTCTGAAGTCTGGTGACTTTTCAGTTTGTGTAAGTCTGATGGCAGAGATATCACTTTTAGTGTAGAGCGGGTATATTTGAGGGATGTAGATGTCAATTCATAGAACTGTTCTTTGAGGTCATATCATTAGTGAAATCAGAAAAAAATCTTTGCTAGATTTTTCTGGAACTCTAAGCCATTTTCCCTCTGGAAAAGAAGAGAAAAAAAATTAAGAAAGGACTAATAAGAAATGTTGTTAAGCTCCTTGAGATTCAGATACATAGACATAGATGTTGGAAAGCATTTGTGGCATAATTAAAGGGATGTTTTAATTTTTTAATTCCGTATAACAAATGCCATATGTCTTTGTCTCCGAAGGTTTTGCTTCAACTTTGTGGAGTTGCCAAATTTCAGTGAGCCAAATCCAGAGTATGCCAAATTGGTAAGTAATAATTTACAGTAAGTAGAGTTCACTGAATTCCAAATTCTAAGGGACTGCTGATATGAATTTAAATGATCAGGAATTTAAATTTTAAATTTCTTTAAATTTTACCAGATTTAGATTGGATACACAGTCATTTGCAGGTGAGGGGAGCATTCACATACACTGAACATTCAGTGCCCTGGATGTGGGCAGTGAATGCAGTATTCCAAATTGAAACGGAGTGAAGTTGGTTCAAAACAGAATGTGGGCCATCGGTTACATGTGTAATAGGTGAGCATAGAAGGTAGAACTGTTAATTAATTTGTGATTTTTTTGTGCTATTTCAAAACCACACACAGATATGTTAGAAACCTAGGCTTCTTGTCCATCCATACAGATGTATTTGTGTTTTAAATATTTAATGCTCATTATTATGATCTAAATTAGGAGGCAGCCCAAAGAAAATCTCCGACAGAGGGCAGAGACCAAGCACAGAAAGGTGAAGGTCAGCCAGGACCAGGGTCGATGGGACCAGGTGTTCGACCACAGTTAGCACCACTACCTCAAGGTAAATCGACTGTTCATTCATTCTTTGACGGCAAGAAGAGTCGGTCTCATTTTTTGTAATAATTTTGGTCATATGTAGTTTTCTGCTTTGTGATATTGACTGTCATCATAATTTGCCATTCTGTCTGCACAATTTGCCATCTCAGCATTTTATCGTTGTTGGAAACTGCTTATTTAGGGCTTCAGTGGCCAAGATTTAGGATATGATTATATGTACAGAATTTTAAAAAAATATAAGACAGACTGACTGCTCTTGCGACAGAAATATTTCTCGTGTCTTCTTGACCATTGTTAACTGTGTATCAGTGGGGAAACAGTAGACAGTTTGCAATGCACACTATTCTTCATTGATCAAAACAAAAGCCCCTTTTTGCGTTTCAGAGGTGTCCAAATAGATTCAAATATCACTCAACATGAGAGTTTCCATAAGTTTAAGATAAGTTTCCATAAGTTTAAGATGCCATAGGATTGGCATTATGAGTGAGAAAAGGATTGACCGTGCAGGATTCAGAAGATATTTTGTTCATCACTCAACAGGGTCAGGAAACTCTGCATAGCTTGTGGAAGGCTCTCCGATCTGTTGTCAGTTGTTAACACACAGGAGGTTAACAATTCTATCACTTTCTCTGGCTTCTCCACTAGTGTGCTCTGTCTGTCCATTACAAATGTAGTCCAGTGTTGCTTGAAAAAAAAAGTCCAGTGAAAAAAAAAAAATCTGGATCATGTCTGAGTCTCTGTGATGTCAAATGTTTGTATTGACAGGGAATGGTCAAAATTACAATCAGCCACGACCTCCGCAAAGACCTTTGATGGGGGCTCCACCACCACGCAGCATTATGAACGGCAGCAACATCAACAACAGCATTCCAGTCTCCAGTGGAGGACCCGCTACAGCAAGAGGCCGAGGGGGTATCAGGAGATGATGATTGGTCACCTGTCAGTTTGTCCATCATTCTGTTTTTTTTTTTTTCATTATTTTTTGTCCATTCTAGTTCTTCTGTTGTGGAGTGTTTTTGGTGTTCGCCATTGTTATTGTTCATGTATTCAGTTTGTTGTCTGGTATCAGTGTGTGACTTTTTTCTGTCATTTACCTGTGCAGTTATCATAAAATATTTGTTATAGTCAATCTAAGTCAATATAGGGCTTTTTTTATGTTCTATGACAGTGATGTTTAAGAAGGCATTGAATCGGAAAATCTCCACGGGATTTTTTGTTTATAGTGTAATATCATTTGCTTAGATGTAAGGATGCTTTGAATATGTGTTTGAACGCGGGAAGGGGGGAGGATTTTATGAGTTTTGCAAGCCATATCATGGACGTGCAGATGAAAGATGGAACTTGAATGATAGCTACTAAAAATGAAAACCAATACATAGTGCCTCAGTCCAAATTCAGTTAATATTTTGAAATTTCCACTTTAGATAAAGACTTAATGGCTAATTGGGCATATTTGTCACTTTTTGGGAAATGAAGTTCATTTCTTTTTTTTTATTGAAGATATCAAAGCATAAGGTTTCTTAATCAGTTGTTCCATAAATTAGTCAGGACCACACTTGTGAAAGAGTGCAACAACAACAGCAACAAAAATCTGTCTATAAATATATAATGCCCATCACAAGATGAAAGGAAAGTGAATTCATATTTGATAGTACTCAGTTCATTATAAAGCAGATGGGAGATTCAAATTATCTTCTAGTGTATTGCAAAGTAGGATATGGAATGCCTATTTCTCCTGTAATAGCTGAAATAGAAGTTCTGCATGTGTAGTCTGGGATAAGGGGGCACCAGATCCATTTATCAGTTTTGACCCCACGGGTAATTCATTTCATTAATTCAAGTGGGATGGGAAGCACAGAATAGAAAATTTACTTTAGCTTGAGATATTTGTGGTAGGTATTTGACTTGGTTCAGTGTTAATTCCACATATTTTGTCTGTGTGTTGATGTTCTCTCAGTGTGTTCAACATTGTTCTGTGCATTAGCATTAATACCCAGTATTCCACTGTATAAAAATTCATTTACATTTATGGAGTATCTCATGTCTGAATGGGGGTGTTTTTTTTTAACCTGTTCAATTACTTCCCTTTGCTTGACATAAAGGCTACTGAATGAAGTAGAGATGGAAAAATCACTTTGTGTAATAATAGTTCTGTCAAATTTTCCTGTGATTTAAGTTTCAGATAAGAAAAGGAGAAAGTTTTCTTGTTTTTTTTTATATGAAGTCATTGTTTCTAACAAAGGAAGGTATTGGGCAGATGGAAAACAATCCTTATTTGACCACTATTTCCTAAAAGATGAGTTTGGAAGTAGGTGCGAAACTCAAATTTTAAATTTACATGCTGTGTATAGAAGGGTTTGTGTATGTGGAAATGTATTTGTAGGAAGGCAAAAGTTGATGAGAGATCACAAGTTTGAATGGAGATTGTGTTTACCAGTGTAGCTACTTCTCTTTGCCAGGTGTGAGGGTTGTTAAATAAGGAATGTAAAGGCAAAAAAAAAAAAATTTTTTTGTTTTCATTGTCAGTGAATTTTTTTTTTTCAGAAAGTCGTACAAAATTGTACATGTTCCAGTAAAGACAGATACATGTTCAATATAATTTTGACATTTTCCCAAGATATTCCTTTCAAATAAAAGAGACAGACATGAGTTTTCTCATGCATGATGCTTGCTCAAAAACTGTTATGTCTGAAAAATGGAAGTAATTTGGCTGGCAAAAGCAATCTCCATTCTTAAATTTTTTTTATGTACAGAGAAAAGTTTGTGTATTATATTACACACACTGTCTTTCAAATCAAAATGTTTTGAATGGATATAGTGAGACTGATTACAGTAATGACAACTGGATGTGTGATTGACAAAAAAAAAAATGACAAATGTGTTTTAGAATGTATTTATATCGGGATGGATTATGAGGATCTGAAAATGTAGAAATATGAATGGTAATGATTCCTCATACTAAATAAACTGACTGGGTACAGTGGTCTCTACCTAAGAACCCTCTGCCTAAGAGCTCGCTTCGCCTAAGAACCCACCTCTTTTGCGAAATGTATTATCAAGTGATCCCCGAAGTCTGTAATCAAAAGAATGATGATGCGGGAGGAGAATATCAAATAGTCTTTGTTTTCTTAGACTTTATTGAATAGTAATCTAGATTCCCCTGACCACTTTGCCCACTCAACAAGTTTTGCATTGACCAGCGATCAAGGTACCAAGAATAAAAATGAACTACAATTACTGTAAATGAAAGCTAGAGTAGCCAATGTATCAATTAGTTTACGTATCAGATAGCTCTCTTCTGCTCTCACTCTATGCCATCAGTAGTCTTGGGTATATGTCTTAGTACTCACTGCCCAGTCGAATGCTGGCCTGTCTTATCTGATCAGAATGATCTAAGCTTACATGGTCAGTGGGATGATAGATTGCAGTTTGGATGAAGAGTTTATAATATGAACATAAATACACTCCTATGTGAAGTGGTATGGTCCAAGCAGTTATGCAAGATAACTGCCTCCAGTTGGTTGAAAGACACAGCTAGACCGAAGCAGTTATGTTAGGTTATGAAAAAAATCTGTAATGGGAATGGTCTGAGTGATGAGGAGTGATAGAATTGACACCCATATGAAATTGACATGTCTTTTGAATACAATGTTTTCTCCTACCACTGGCTTCTTTCAATTATTATATGTGAAGAAAGGGAGGAGTTAGTGGAAGGATTAGTGGAAGACATTGGTCAGTGAGGGGATCCGATGTAGGCTGCTCAATCCAAAGCTTAGGCTGAGTCATAGTCAAAAACACTCTGATGCCAAGTACTAGCACTGGCCATCCCGATTAAGAAGCAGCTTGACTGCGCGCCTCACAGCACAGTAGTCTTTGGGCTGGGTCACACTTCTAGAGTTAAATTACGATTTGGCGTCTTAGTTTTTTGGGGAGAAAAGTATTAATCCATCATAAAAACTGTTGTATCTATCTAACTTCTGTCAAACTCATACGCTTAATTTTCTGGAAGAGAAATGTGTATTGGAATGCTGCATTGCACACGAAAGTTTTCCATACATAAATGTTATTAATTTATTCTTTATTTGAAATTGGGAAATAGATTACTGCCATTATTGGACTGAAATGTTCATGTAATAGGAAACCATGACGAATGTGGCATTTTATTGGATGGTCCTTTGTAAACTCAGTTTTATTATTTTAAATCAGATGATGTTGATGTCATATTGAACCTGAACAAATTATATTTCAGGTCTTGATGTATTTTTATCTGAGCTAAATGAGGTTTACAATACTATAGGGTCCTGCAGGCAACGTCATGTGGTGTATCTAAAGCCAACAATTTTGCCAGTGCGCTTCTTGATATGATTTTAACCTAGGACAGTTTTGTTGCTATGTAATAACTCACTCTTGATTTCTATGACTAAAAACAAATATTTGCATTTGTCTTTATAAGAAAACTTGTTGGCCTTAGTATCAACATTGTGCCATCTTGAAATTGAAAAATGTCTGGCCTGAGTATGAAATAGAACTATGGACACAAAGAGTTAAGTGATTCCTCAGGTAATTCATATTATTTTTTCTTATTCTCATTCATTCATGCAGTCTCAAGAACCTGTATTAAGACAAAGAAAACTGCAGTGTATTGAAAAGTCATGGTCAGTACCATTTATCATGTAAGGTGAAATTTTCCACACAATATTATACATTCTCAGATTCCAATTTATCACCATTCATAAAAACACAGCCATTGATTTTTACTCTTGATTTTTCTTTTGGTTTTTGTTATACCATAGTAATTTATACATACTCACATTTTGGAGAAAATTTGGCATTTTGAATATCTAGAGGCCACTAGGGATTGAGTCTGTCAATGTTCAACAATCACCATCACAGTCAAGGCTGTTATGTCAATTGATGTCACATGACTGGTTGAAATGAGTCAAATATATTTTTGTTAAAAATTAGTCTGAAAAAAAAGATATTATTATCACAGAGTGAGAGGAGTTTGGGGTAAGAGGAGTTTAATTCAAATGTGAATATCTCAGCCCAAAAGAAGCATAGCTAAATAATTTTTTCACCAAAGTAAAAGACACCGGTTTCCTTTTCTGTTTGTATTTATAACTCAAATAGACGAAAAATCTGGCATCCCAACTCACAACACCCAGTTGTGCGACACTTACATCCACTTTAGTCTGATTAATATCAACCCCTTGGAACCCCCCAAAATTGTGGACTTCAAACAAGATTGATACTGACCAATGCAAATATATAAAGAAAAAAAATAATACATGTACATGTTGACCTCTTAAAAGGGGTTGACTTCAAGTGAGAGTTTACCTTAAGTGGGTTGACTTTAACTGGACTGCACTGTATGTTAGTGTAGTAACAAGAGTGTGACAGGAAGATTGTGACCCTTTGTCCATTGTTTACATCATCACCTTCAACACTTTTTAAATTGATATTTTTCTTTCTCTCCCTCACAGAAAGTTTTTAATTTATCTTATTTTTATCTTTTGTCAAAACATGATACAAAAGAAAACAAATTTTATAGTCTCTTTAAAGTGTTAAAGGTGATGATGTAAACAGTGAACAAAGGACAAAATAGACAAAAATGTCCTTGTGTCACATTCATCAAAATATGTGCATGGATATAACTGGTGCTGCAAGTGCAAGATAGAGAGATTGTGCATTCATGACAACTTTAATATTGTGACTGGTTATACATGCATGTTCTATGAACTGGTGCACAACATCCTCTGGTGTGCACCTTGTTATGCTATAAAATTGTTCAAAATGAATAATCTGGTTCTTTTGCTGATTTCTCTTCTTGAGCTGTGTGTTTTTCTTTGTTTTTTTTGTTGTTGTTTTTTTACCTTTGTTTCTGGACATTTCCACGCACTTGATAAATCTAGTGATTTGTTAATACCTGCATCCAGAGGGAGAGTGCCCTACCTTCCTCTATTCCTCAATATTTGTAGTGTACATGTATTTGAGTGTTGGAAAAGAAGCCAAAAGATAGAGCATGCAGATACAAATTTTGTCATCATTACATAGTGACCTTTCTTACCATTACCTAAACAAACAAAAGTAGCTTCTTCTTTGAATTTGTCCACCAATGTCATGTCATACAACATACAGTTTAGATCAGTTGTCACATCCTAAATCCTAACTATCAGTTCATGCACTTCCCCTCCTATGATCATCTACATTTAACTGAAAAAACAAAAATAATAAAAACAAAAGACTAAGTGCCTACAATTATATTTTTTACATTAATGTTATACTTCCTATTGATCTAGGTTGAAATGGGTGCCTGACTATAGATAGAGAATGTTGTTGTTAGATTGTGAAATATATGTATGTGAACGCCTAGTGACAGGCTATGTCAGTTTATGTTTCCTAAAAAGTAGAGAATGAAGCGTGTGTCTCCAGTGAGCCTATCAGGGCAATAATATTTATAGATTGTAAAGCACTTCAGAGTCTGTGTAGTAGGGCAATAAATACTTTATAAATGTCATCGATGAATATTACTATAATCATCAATTATTGCTAGGGCTAACTGTGAAATTCATTTCATGTACTGAACAGAGCAGAAAAAGCATACCAAAAAAAAACAACAGAGAAAGCGATAAGAAAACAACAGCAGCCAAACGCCAATTTCATGACTTTATGTTTTTTTATTAGCAACGTTCATAAATAATAGTGGTAATAATGACTGAAGTGATAATCCGGATGATGATGATGGCAGGGATGTGATCTTGATGATAATAATGATTCATGTCATATACATGTAATAATAATGAGAACAGGATTCAAAAGACATCAGTAAATTATGAGAGCAGTAATAAAACAGTCTGACATGGTTACATCAAACAGCATGGTTGGTATCATCTAGTTGACAGTGCTGGGAGAAAATGGAAAAAGGAATATATAAGGAAAAATGGAAGAGAGAAAGAAAAATGGAAGTATAAATTAAATGTATTCAGTACACACATATTTTCAAACTACAATTCAAACAGGACACTACATACTGTATTTCATGTTCTCTTTCAAGATTCTCAAATTATACAGTGAGGTTCCCTAAAGACGAGATATTCTCAAAATGTATAATGATGCTACCTTAAGGCTGGAGATTCTCAAAATGTGTACTTGGGTTTTGTATAAACTAGAGATCTTGAAATTGAATATCGGCTCCCTTAAACTAAGAGATTCTCAAAATGTGAAGAACAGCATAAATACGACTTACATGAAAATCAGTAATGCTGGAATAATTAGATGTGTTTAGCAGATACTCTCGCAGATTCCATCTAGTAAGGAATTTTGTGGTAAGCACTGTGTACACAGGGTTCAGTGGCGGTAAATCACCATATTCATTGACCTAAACTTCACATCAAGCAACATGAAAAAAAAAAAAAAAAAGCATTGCATTTGACACTGCAGTCAACGAGGGAGAGAAACTTGATGTATGTTCTAGTGTGGTCATTCTTTACTGGGTGCGCATATGTAAAGCAAGGTCAAGGGTTGGGTTTCACATCTCAAAAAATCAAATGTCTATGAGATATATTATACTACATAATGCAATGGCTATTACAATTGAATACATGTATATTTTGATGACAAAGTACATACAAGTAAAGGATCAAAAAGCGTACATTATGCAAACCGATTCTTGTCTTTCGTCGAATGAAATTCCCACCAATCTCTATATTTTCACCATTCATGATATTAATATGATTTCGATGACTAAAGAGTAAATGGATACCATACAGAAAACAATTAGTGTAGTAACATGATATCTGCAATGCAGTTGCATTGGGCGCAAGGCATAAGAGTTTTTATTAAGACGCTACTACCTCGATCTAGCCTAGGTTCACATATGGTTTTGGTACAGTAGGATGCTGAGGTGATCACTTCATGTCTCAGTGGTGGGAGTTTATTATGAGCAAGCCATCAGCTTCTTGCTGCCAGTAACATGGGGAGATCTTTCACAGTGTTGTAACATGGACATATCAGCTTTAGCATTCACATATCTGGGGCTACTCCATACTACATGTATTACTCAATGAAAAAGAGTTTAGAGGTCGAACCTTCAAAGACTTTTGCATTTAATTTGGTCCTGCAATTTTCAAAGTTCTGATGATGATGAAAATAATAACAGTAATAGACAGCATTTACATAATGCCTATCCCCGTACAGTGTACAAGCTTTACAATTTACATGTATTATTACCACAACAGACCCAAAGGAGACATTAATAGTTGTCACAGCAGGTCACTCCCACCCTTTTTAAATGCTGATATTCAGATCTACTCAGGTGAAACAAAAAGATTGTTGTTTTTTTTTGTAATACCAATAACTCAATATGCTCAAAAACTGACCAGTGCCTGATTTCATCATGGTGCATTTCATTTTCATTCATTTTCCTTTAAAATAAAACAAAGTAAAAAAACATCCACTTATGTGATATTAGCTTAAAGCCTAAACAGTCATCCCTTAACTCTTTCTATATCATATTCCAGTATGTCGGTGAGCAGTTACCATCACCATTTATACCTACACTGAATGATCAGTACTGTAGAGCTACAACAATGTATTCTTCCATATACACAATACCTTGCAATGCAAAAAATATGTAAAATATACAGAGGTCTCCACCTAAGAACCCTCCGCCTAAGAGCCCAGTCCGCCTAAGAACCTGCCTCTGCTGTGAAACGGAATTTTTCCTCTATAATTTGTCCCTCTAAGAACCCGCTCTGGGCGCTCCCAAATAAAAATCCGCCTCAGAGCCCGGTGTCGGGCCAAGACACCCGAGTACTTACTGTATAATTCCACATCATATTGTCCACTTGAGAGAAATGCACAGTGCTAGATGTGCAGTAAAATGGGGACAGGGGTGGAAAGAACAGGAGGACAAAGGAATGGAAATGATGGTTGATATATGACTGCATAATCAGGCCACGTTGTTGATTAATACGTAACCATTTCTTTGTTTGACAACACGTGGGATAGCACCTGTGATTAGCTTTGTGGATAAGAAGGAGTAAGTTTAGCCTCCTGGCTGGTCAGCTGTTCTGCTACTTCGGTCGGTCTGTAAACACTTGGGTCACTCGTGCGATTATTCGTGGTGTAGCATACCAATATCATGTTTTCAACAATGATACTGTTATGTGAAAATTCACAGTGTTTAAACACTGGGCAGTATAGGTGTAATTATTTGCTAAAAAAGATCAGGAATTGCTATATCTAATTATAACATACACACAGGGAAGAAGGCTGTACGTACTCGCATAGATAAATCTTTAACTAATGGTAACGATCAACTAATCATAGAAGTGAAGACAATCTGTGATCAGACGGGTTGCGTAACTTTTCAATCCGCCTAAGAACCCGTCCGCCTTAGAGCCCGTTTTTCTTGTCTCCCGACGACCGGGTTCTTAGACGGAGACCACTGTATTTGAAATCAGTTGTACTGTGGCTTTTTGTAGCAAAAAACCTCCCAAAAACTGAACCAAAACTTAGTCACATTCCGACATCCATCAACATTTTCAAAAACCCTTACAGAGCTCACACAGAACTAAGAAATACAAAGTACTCTCATTTCTTCAAATAGTGATAACTCTGCACACTTCTATTATTTTTATAATATCTCCCCTTTGCACAGCACTTTTCTTCAGTGTGTTACAAATGGTGATTTCTTTCATCATTTTAAGAATTTCATAGTATTATATATCATTTTTAGAATTATATAACTTAGCTTTGAAATAATATAAACAGTAGATCTTTATACTTTTGGTGTCACTTTTATCTTGAAATTCACATATGAAACAGTCAACTGAGTTGATTTTCTTTTTTCTGCTCGGTCATTAGTTGATTTCATAAGCCCATATCACCTATGGTACAGAAACAGTTAAACATGAACATTAATGTCATCATAATCACAAAAACTCTTCTACAGCTGCAGTTTGACTGACAAGGGCAATTAAAATTGATTTACTATCGATGCAAATCTGATCCCTCTCAACCAGTTAAACTTTATTTACTCTGAATTTGTTTATGGTCTTTGTCTCCATAAGCTCAGCAATGTTTCTCTCCAAAAGACAAAATATTTCCCAAAAGTGTTCATAACATCCTTTCACTTCTTGTATTTGAAACATATATATTTCTTATGGGTGTATGTATTCTCCAAAATAGGGCTGTATTAAACTCCTTCCTTTTTTTTTTAACCACAAACTATTTGCTTACAGTAATGGGACAGAGAGGAAAAAAAAAACCAACAAAAACTCTTGTCATGTTTGCCCCCCAAATGGATATATGAAATGGAAAGTCCACATGTGCATTTAGAAGGGAGGATGTACCTATTATTTAAACTGGTGAATGAAACATCCTCTAATATTTTACCAATCGGCATCCCAGATAAATGTACTCACTTCCAAAATGTCCATATATTTTGATACTGTCCATGACACTAACATTACCAAATGGAACAAAATACATTGTGCAGATACGGTAATTCTTGACTTGGTCACATCCTTTTCGTAAATACAGACATACAATACTTCAAAAAAATCTGGATTGAGAAAAGCTTGGTGAAGTATTCATCCATAAAACTGATGATATTATTTGATTAAACAATAAAATTATACACCAAGGTAAGCCTTCAAAACAAAAAAAAAGAAAAAAAATGTCATATACATGTATATGAAAGGGAGGGCAGCATACAAATCTATGTACAATACGGAACTGACAAATCACATTGATATTCACATTTTCTCCGTAATCACTAGAAAATGCACACACCAATATCACTATGCTATTAATAATTATGGATTGCATGGGTCCTAGTCTCATTCTTATACTTCATAGTTTAAAAAAAAAAAGGTATACATGAAATACCTATAAACAAACACCATGAGTTATGAATTATTAATGAAAGAATTCAGGGTGGAAATGACGTGGACAGATGGTGCAGAATGGTTACCCATAGCGAGAAATTTGCTGACCGATACAGAATTTTAAATAGACATAGCATGACAAAAAAAAAAAAAAGACAATCTTAAAAATACAAATGCACAAAATACAAAACACATTTGGTGATCTCAATGACACTGACCATCGGTGGCATGAAGAACTGACATACATTTATTAAGTAGCATGAATGACAAATGGATTCAGTGACATGAGTGACTGACACTACGATAGGTTGAATGACATGAGTGATTGACAGATTCAATGACATGAGAACTGACAGTAACAATTTTGTTTAAATTCAGTGACATGAATGTCCGACAGTAACAGATTCAGTGACATGAGTGACTGACAGTGATAGATTTAATGACATGATTGATTGACAAATTGTGACATATGAATGATTGACGTACTGACATAAATGACAGCGACAAAAGGTCACTTGATCTGATGTTAAGACACAGACTTAAATCAGCCTAGAACAAAATGATGCTACTTCAACAAACATTTTTACAAGCACAATTAGACTGGGCAGTTTTATGTGGTAAGAATGAGTATGGAAAGGAAGGAATTCACCGACAGTCACACTTTACACAGAGATCTCTATCTTTCTCTACAACCATTAGCCTGCAAGCAAGGTAAGATATGGCCACACTTACTAACTGCACAATATGTGCGATCCTTTCAGTTTGAGGTCTGACTGAATACACTGTGGCTACAAAATCTTTTATGACTGAAATAGTAAATGGGTCACTTACTATGAGATCTTTTATTGCTGAAAATTTAAATGTGAACTCTAGCCACAGTGCAAGATATATTTTGCTACTGAAATATTAAATGGGAAATTCCAGAGTCACATACTGTGAAATATTTTATCACTGAAATATTATTAAAAATGGGAATTCCCAGGATCACATACTGTAATCTTATATTAGGTTTCCATACTGAAAGGACTTTCATTACCGAAACAATAGATGGGAATTCCTAGGATCATTTTATTATATTCCACTGCTAAATATGGTGACAGATATGCAGAAAAATTTTATGCTGTGCAAAGCTTGCCCAGCCTGAAGTTGATGTGCAGCAAACAGGATGCATGCAGTATTTCTGTCTCATGGTATGTTTCTTCTCAATGCTGTGTGCCATGAAACTTACCCTAAGTATCTTTTGAATTAGCAGTCTTTACTATCTTTCTATATAGGATGATATGATTTTGTTAGAGCTGAACCTACTGCATGTAAAAAACAAATTTATGTGTTTTCAAACTTTCTCCCTCCCTTCAACTTAACATCCAAAAACTACAAACAACAAAATGTATATAAGGTCCTGGACAACAAAAAAGTGTTAGGTTCTGGAATGAAATGACATAAATTTACCCTGAATAATATGGTCAACATCTGGCTTCCTGTAAGCAGTGGCCAAACAAACAGCAGTTAGATGAAACAGAACAAAGAGTAAGTATAGGTTTTACACAAGATATTGGATAAAACAGAAAACTTAAGAAATCAGTAACTGCTTTCTCTCAATACAAAAACAGGCATTAGAAGCAGATTATACAATGAGGAATACATATGAGGAACTATCTCTGCTGGGTTAGAGTATAGATTTTTTTGTGAATGCAGGTAACAATTCTCCCAATACAAGAGCATGTACTAAAAGCAATCTAGTCAGTGATACTATCTGTCCCAGGTTAGGGATTAGACTTTCTTGTGAATGTGAGAATAAAAGTGCCAGTTCTTGTCCACACAATGTCTTGGAAGTCTTCCTGGACATCATAGGGAAACAGTATGAATGAACAGTATCCAGTTCAGTAATTCCCTGTTGGTCACACTTTTTTGACTTAGCACTGGTGGCTGCATTGACAATGACTCTAAAACAGGCAGTCCTATTGAAAATCACCCCAGGATAGGTGGTCACATTGAAAATGACCCTACAATAATGTGCATATATACCATTAATGAAACTGTTGTGATCTTTCTGTGGGAAAAAAAGTTGCTAAGTAGAATTGCAAGGGCTGTCAGACATCACAATACTCACAAATGTTGTCATAATGTCATATTGAAAATGCACATCCATACCGTTCACAAAACTGACTTGCTGTTTCTTCTCTCTTTCTCTGCTTTCTTTCTTTTTTTTTTTTTTTAAACTATTTCTGTGATGCTGCTCAATGTTTCATACTGTTGCTGTATAAACCTTAACACTACTGGTACCCAACATGATGTCACATAATTCCTGCAGTTGTGCAGAACCAGGCAGATCTAGCAAATCAGATATAGCTCAGCAGCTATTTACACAATTGCTCCAACATAAATTAATTGATTTGGCAGAGGTAGGGTTGGGGGATGGGGGTTATCAAAGTTGGCACAGCTTATACAACTTCTGTTTCATATAAATGCTCAATTCACAATAGAAATACAATAAAATCATTCAACCAAACAAGGAATTATTTTGCCATTTAAAACATGTTTTGTTTCCCTCACAAACAAAATAATAGTAAAAAAAGCTGAGATTCCTTGCCATAAAGTAATGGTATCAAAGAGCTATGCTAAATGAAATGAGTCATCAGATTATCAATCTGTGCCTTGCTAATTTATAGATCTACTACCAGATCCAACCACATCACTTTATATGAAGGTATGCAGACATGTGTGCATGAATAAAATACCATCCAATAAAGAATCTTAACTGTCAATCAATGCTGATGTCAAATAAATTTAATATCATTAATGGGAGCCATTGTGCTTATGATAAAAGGTCCTATCACAAACTGAAATAAAAAGGTTTTTCGTGTGTGTGTTTTTTGTGTTTTTGTTTTGTCTTCCCGACAGGATTTATGAGAGGACTTCCTTCTTGAACATTTTTTAGAATAAAATAAATATTTCTGAGAGTAAATTAACACACAGACTTATTGCTGGTAAACAAAAACATTTTCTGTCACCATCATGACTCCCTGTCTAAAAACATACTCCAGTGTAAGGTGCAAGGAAAATGCAGAATCGACAGATCATGCAAGCCTTGGCTTTACAATGTCACAGAATGGACCAGTGAGACTGTCATTACACTGTTATGAACAGCACCAGCTCAAGAGCAATGAATGCTGTCTCTGCATGCCATCCTAAACACATTTGTCACTGGCACAAGGACAGTATGTGTTTGTAAATATCATATCACTGTAGTGGTAGGAGGATCTGGGGCAAGAGCTATTTTTCATCAATGAATTGCCAAGTGGAAAGGTCAATTATATAAAGAGCTCTCAGTCTAAGTAGTAGCAAGGACATGGTAGGCTAGATTTTAGGTTATGCTATATAAATAGCTAGATAATCAAATGGCATATGATGGTATATATTTCTAATTACAGTGTCAAAAATCTCATTTCTCCTTTCCCAAGAAAAGCAAAGATGTTCAAACAAGACAAGTGGTAGATCTAATTATCAAATCCTCTAGATAAAAATAAAAAAAAAATCGCAACATGTGAGATGTAAAGAATGTTATAGATGCCATTGTAAATATTTCAAAAAGATCTGCAACACATAATATTGTAAACATATCAAAATCAAAGTGTACAAGCTGATCATAGTATATTCATAGAAAAAAAAATCATCTCAGTGATGAAACATTAATCTGTCAGGTAATAAAATGAAAGTTTATTTTCACATGTTTGTGAATGTGGACATCAATGTAAATGATTCAATGACTACTAACCCTATCAAATTTGAAATTTAAACAATTTTTTTTTAATTTAAGAAAAAACATACATTCATGTAATAACCATATCAAGATGTGTGCTGTATACATTTACATTTATTTCAGACTGGTATTTTGATTGATTCAATAAAGAATAAAGTACTTTCTCTGGTTTGATTAATCAGTTGACATGGACAAACTTGTTTCATCTAGACTGTCAGGCTTCCCTTTGTTTACAGGATTGTAACAGCTCTATTTCCACAAATGATGTTTGACAGAATTTTCAGCATTCAAATACAGGCCAACTATTATGATAACAATTACACTTCCTTACCCCATTTATTACCAACTCCATACCAACTGTCTCCGCTCATATTTTCTAAATCCCTTTCTCCACTCATCAACATTCAGTGCAAGACCATTCACCACAAATATCAGTAGCTTTTAGCTGTTCCCATTCACCAGTTCTAGCATATAGCCATCCAATAATTACAGAGTTGAGACAAACCAACAACAACAACATTTGATACATATTAAAAAAGGTCAAAGATGAAGAAGGAAGTAACAAACTACAAAATGTCATGCAGGACACAGCAATGCTTGGATCTTGCTTACTACGGCAAGGACTTGAGGATGAAAGCATCACTCTGGAATAAACATACAAAAACATATAGCTATTGAATACTTCATCAGTTGGTAAGTTGGCATTAAAGCCAACATATCTGTTGTCTTTTTTTTATAGTATATGGTATATTTCCTTTATATTGTCCAGCTCATAAGATGACTGCTTAAGTTATTTTTGGTCATTTTGAAAAAACACAGAAATAAGACTTTCATTTCATTTTCAACATCACACGTTTTGTTTGAAATGGTGAAGATTTTGCTCAAATTCAACAATGGGAACAATCTTTTAAGAGCAATGTAGTAAAAGACTCAAAGTATTCACCTATAGCGTGAACTCAATTTCGCCAAAATATGACTTCAGCAATTTTATCATGTTGGTGTGACAATATCTCCAGCAAACTGCACCTTTTACAAGACAACTTATAATATCTAAAGAGTTAACTGTCTTTCAGCAATGGCCTCAAAATGATTGCATGTATCTGCTATTTTTTAATACACTGCAAATATTAAAAGAGTATTTTTATTGTCCAAGTAAAACAATGCACTAAAATAATGACCTTAAAGTGAGAATGTCTGCCTTTTTCAAAAGCTGTACCAATTGTATTGCCTCAACTATCCATTGGCCTATAATTACGACCTCAAAACAATCATGTCTGTCATTTACAGTACATTGCACCTATTACAAAGATTGCTGAGTTTGAAGAGTTTACTGCCCTGCTGTAATGCACTGGCGTTATTGTGTCCGTCACTTTCACCATCATATCAGCAGTGAAACTCACAAGCAACGGTGGTTACTATTCTGACAAAATCTCTTATTTTTCCTGATGTCAATTTTATTCCAGTATAAAGAGAAATAATGTAGATTTAGGTCAATACTAAGGGAAAATGACATAATTTTTGCATAGTCATCTCCCTTTTCAATGAACGTGCGTGGACATTCACAGCATACCTTATTTAGTTTCCGGGGTATATCTCACCCAATACATCTTGATTTTGCATTCATTACTTTGATAGTGCCAAGATTCTAATCGCTACTGAATTGTTACTTTTGCCGACAATAGCAAACAACTGAGCAAATGGCAATATCAGCTATCAAAGGTAGAGCACTGTGTCTTAACTCTAGAACTGCGACCCAGCCTAAGGGCTGCAACATCCTGCGGCGCGTCTTGCCAGCCTTGTCAATCTGCATCGCCGGCGCCACTGCTTAAACCTCAGGATGAATGTTTTGACTATAGAGACTCCTCCTTGGCTTCAGAGTGACACAATGCAGGCCCAGATTGACCACATACTGACCAATGTCTTCCTCTAATCCCTCCCCTAACTCCACCCTTTCTTCACACATATTATTTGAAAGGAACTGATGGCAGAAGGGGTTGTATTCACAAAGACATGTGAATTCCATATGGATGTCAAATTTATCACCTCTCGTCACCCAGGCTATT
>JBCEWB010344179.1:0-15477 GCA_039654565.1 Peronia peronii | reverse complement strand
ACATTCAGATAGATTTAGTCCAAATTTTACTTTTTCTGTATGTGACTTCACAGCAACTTGAGACTTCACTTGGAGATGGAGCTATTTTTTGTCATGGGGGGATACCAAATAATGATCATAATCATAAGACTGAATCTGAGCCATAGGCATTACCGTAAATATGTGTAACAAGAGAAGTATGTCTTGATCTGAATTAGAAACAACTGACATAATCTGACAAGAATTCACAGAGATAAAAGTAACTTGCACTTATACTTACAAAGGTATGAGCTTTGCTCTTTATCATTTTTTCTGTTTTTATTGTTATTTTGAGCTCTAAAAAAACAATGGTGATGCTTGTATCAGATACTGAGATAATGTAATGACAGTTTCAGCGAACAGAAGTTACATGTTTGAGGTGATTTATCGCTCACCGATTTGGTTGTGCAGCCATAATACCCGGCGTTGATTGCACATGATTTTAAATCTTCTGAATTACAAGACGATACACCCATAGCCAGAGTATGGCCCGGATAATCCTACTGTCTCAGAATTGAAGGCTACATATAAAACAAAACAACAAAATGAGCATGCTTGACTGTGAATATTGAGTTGAGCAACTCCACAATATTGTCCTCTCGCCAGTATCAATTCAACAAATTTGTAGACGTCTCGTGACTTGATCTGCTTTTGACTTTGAGAAGGTAAATTTGCATTCGTTTCCTTTTGTTGTTATTGTTGTTTTCTTGCGATCAGTTTTCTTTTTCTGCATCGTAATTTTTTTCCCTTTACCCCAATGTTCGCTATACAGGAACTGAGTGAAACCGATCTGGGTTGAACACATCGTTAGGAAACATCTCAGCTTTGTCAGGTGAAACCTAACAGTGAACCCAGGCGGACTGAATAAAGTTGTGCTTGGAGACTTCTCCCGAGTCTAGGCTGACATAAAAAAAATCGTTTGTACAAGTCCTATGCCCTCCTGGGGAGTGAAAAGAATTGATGTTGGTTTGGGATAATATCAGGGTGATTGTTTTTATGCAAATATTCAGAATATGCTGTGAATGGTAGAGCTAGATCTGTTATTAGTTCTGTTGGTACTGTTACAACAGTTAAGTCTTATCCATCCTTTTCAACAAATGGTGTAAATACTATACCGATGCCAGATTAAGTTATTAACTGTCCTTATAAATCTATCACACATAAGAGGAAATGTCATAGTTGAAGTGATCTGGCTTATCACGGAGATCGAAAAAAGACAATTGCAGAGTTGGTTTCATTTCACATCGTGACGGTCCTGTTTTATCGTTCAACATCTGATGTGGATGTACGTGGTTTTCAGTCATTCTCTACATCACTGTCACATGTTGACAGATACAATGGTTGCCAAGGCAACGCTGGTTTACTTCAAAACAGACCAGGCCCTTCTAAAAATTTGCTTCAAGTTCTCATCTGAGACAGTGGTGGTCTCCATCGTTTTTCACTGACTTTCTGCAGGTGACCTGTCTGTGTTATGTAGCTGGTCCTACAACAACCGTCCCATTTCAGATTGTCAACTGTTGCACTATTCTGTAAAGATAGTTATGATACCCTTTGCCAAGGTCAGGCCTTGTTCGTATTTCATCACTGTAAAGCTGTCATGGGGAGAGAAGACATCACAGCTTTCTGTGATGAGACATGAGCTGGCCAATAGCAGCGCTGACACACTCCAAGTCTGGGCGTCTGGCTCAGGTTATAGTAATTGTTCTCTCAGAACCGGAGGAAGGCCCGGGGGGGGGGGGGGGGGATGAAGAAAATGGAGGACATGGCTGTTAAAACATCTGTTTTGCTGGTCCTCAACCCCCTCTCCCGCCCAATCCCTCATCTTTTTTTTTTTTAAACACTTTCAAATGCGACCTTTAGCAGAATTGTAAAGAAATCTAGATCGAAAATTGTTTTCTTTTTTTTTTTTTTCAGAAAAACTATCATATAAAAACTGATAAAACTCATAAAAAAGCTATTTCTCACCCCACATATGGCTTTTCTCTTTTCAAGGGGAGACCAGTGAGGAAGTAACCCAGCCTGAGGCAGTGTGAGTACTTCATAGCTCACCAGTACGACTGTGCTGTTATTCTACCATTACAGCCTTGCTGATGGGCTATGAAACATTTCACATTAGCAGCTTAATTCTTTGTAGTTGTACTGCAGCTGGAAAACAAAAAGCTATTCATGTCGTTTGAAAACAGAGAGGGTCGAATTTCCCTTCCCAGTGTCAGTCTCTTCCCCCTGATCATGTGAAATTTAGCGACCACGGGAAATAAATCACACCCTATAATCAAAGAAAATGTCTATTGTTCTATTAGTAGTTAATTGCTGTATATCGCAATGGTCTCCAGTGAAGAAAGTGTGGCGGTGTAAACACCCAGTCTGCTCTCTTCAGGAAACTGATCGAAATTTGGATGTTGGTTCCTACAATCCCAGGATTTGTCACATCAGCGTTGGTATGGTAACTGCGCATCTTGATATGTGTCTCAAGGTAGACGGCAGCTGCCAACCTTCATTCAATTCCTTCAATCTATTGAATTCTCAATTATTTTCAATTTTTGTCCTGTCCCATCCTTCCGTTGTCTGATTGCCTATCTTGATGTCTTCCTAACCCAAATGTCAGTCATTCAGGAGGCCAGAGTTCTGTATCATTGTAGAGGATGTGATGTGCTGTATGCTTGCCATATCACTCCCCGACAGCTGATCCCAGTTCTTTGGTCGAAACTACAAAACTGGGTCACCTTATTCTTTGTGTGTGTCTGTGTGTGTATTTCTGAGCCATTTTGTTGTAAATTCAGAGAAGGGCGAACAGAAAAGACTAAAAAAATATGAAGTTTTTGGCTTTTCTGTCAAATCTTTACTGATCTTTATCACAGCGGCTTATATGATGATATGCAGACATTCCACGCGCTAACAGCCACCGATGATAAAAGCTTTCCACCAAATTTTTTTGCTACAGAATGAGCCCTCGCTTACGCCAAGAGACACTGATTAAAACAGCTGCAAACAAAGAAATATAAAGGGATCCACGGTGTGAAATAGTTAAATACGAGTGTCCGTAGCTTATCAATATTGCTGTTATGTTAACAGAAATCAGCACAGCATTTATTGCTGATCCATAGTCTCTCAAGATCTCAGCGCTGTCTGCACTACATAGATACACATTTATTTATTAAAAATATAGGCTTGGTGAGAGTTAATCTCTCGCATTGCAGTCTTTTCTCTGTAGGTGATATTATGGAAATAAGATGTTGGTATTGTCAGGCACAAGGGTTGAACCATCTTGTTTTATGTTACATGTATCCCTTGTGTTTCCTTCGCGAGGGAGAGCATTGGTATTAGAGTGATCTGAGAGAATTCCATGAAATGTTATTTACATGATTGTATTGGACATCTGTCTGGTACGCTTTCTGTGAGTCAGTTCGGTGATTTGTATTGATAACTTCCATCCTGGCCAACATCGATTTTGTTTTTCTTTCACTCATTTACTCATTCACGGATTCATTCTGTGTCAAATCTATGTCCCTGAGAGGTGTGTGATATGCCGCAATGTGGGTCATATCACTTCCTCTCAGGCACAGCAGATTTTGACGTTCAAACATGTGCAAGGCCCAGTAGGATTTATGTCATGACATCATATAGAGCCAGATCTTTATAGACCGATGGGATCTCGGGTTTTTAGATGCACGAAAACGATAAGACCACATGTTCGCTCTCAAATGGAATAGGCATCATGATTTTGAGGCCATCTAATATGGGCCTAATCGATGGAGAAGTTAAAAGATGCCACAGATCTGTATCACTGAGGGCTATGTGATGTGTTATTTTGATCATATTAATATAATATATTAAATTTGGTGATGCGAAGGACTTCAGGGAACTCGTCGTTCATTATTTAACTTCGGCCAGACTTATTAACCTCACCAGGCCACAGCAAAGGTTGTCACTCGTGTCTGTTGTTCTCATCAGCCTACAGGTCTCAAGGAGCAACAGCTTTCTAAAAAAAGTACCAGAGAACTGTCACCATTTTCGGGCTATTTGAATTTAATGATACTATTATTATTGTTGTCATTTTTCTGGATTGATTTCTTCCCCTGTGACTAATTCACTGAATAGCGTGATGGTCTTTAGGACGGACGGCATTCATGGCTCACCAGTACAGCTGTCGGGTGTACAGATGATCATCACAGCCAGTATTGATGAGCCACGGTGTGTTCAGATTCACGTCTATGCATTTTGTGCTGAGCCCTGAATGTCTGTTAGCTTTATGTTGAATTTGCAAAACGAGATGATTAAATGACTGACCACTTTAAGCACTAATTTTCTGTGATAACTGCACTGGTCCACGTACTGGATATCTTATTACTGGCTCACTAGTATGTCTATTAGGATCGATATTATTACCTCGTGGTTTTACCGTTAGAGTTCAGTCTGGATATGTGGAACAGATCAGAAGTTACTGTTCTGTATCACAATGGGGTATGTGATGTGTTGATCATTCGGTCCTATCACTATCCCATTATGGTAACAGATCTTTGGCATACTCGGTATCGGGAAATTTGAACATTCTCTGAGTGATTAACTATGGGTAAGGCAATACAAAGAAACAAAACCCAGATCAACACTGTCCAGTTAACTGTCCTGTCCAGTTCACTGTCCTTCACCGAGAGAGGCAAAATTGGCCAGGCTCATCAGGCATTTGTAAGTTTACAAAGATAGTTGTGGATTTATAGAACATTGAAAGGAGCGAAGCAGAGGAGAGCATGTCAACCTAACCTCACCAACGTAGAGGAGAAACTGCTGCTTCAACCATCTGCATAGACATGTAAAACAATAGACGTGATGGCAGTTCTTTGAGGGCATCAATCATGGCTCAATCAATATGGCTGTCATGTAGGGAAAAGATCATCACAGCAATACTTGATTGGACCCTGATCTGCCCGCGTTTAACAACAGATTCATTACTGTTTGCATGGGTGTGGCTGTCATCACGAAACCTGGACTTGTGGTCTGGGCATCGCTTTAATAAAATGCTATCCGAATAGGTTGCAATGAGGGCTTTTAATAGGATGGAGTTAGGGTCCGCGGCCACCCATGAGGAGAAACCGCGTGACACATATACCATACATACTGAGCACAAGAAAAACAGATTATCTCCATCGACACTTAACTCACGAGGAATAACAAAACAATCTGAGCTTGATGTTTATTTGGACGGGACCAAGTCAACAATCTCGTTATAAAATGAAAAATAATAATAATAACAACCCACAGTCTTGAGAGTGAATGGCCTTTGATTTGTCAACATATACTGGTCATATCACAGACACATCACTCTCCAGAAGGCGGGAGTAGCTCTAAAGATAGACTGGGTTTAATACTAAACGGAATTCAGCATATTTTGACATTTGCAAGGTCTAATGAGACTTTTCTTTGTCATATATATTACACTATTTCAACTGATGGATGAGACCCGGAGTATAAGACAAGAGGCAGGAAAAAATCTATAGCATTAAAAAAAATTCACATTCAAAAGAAATGGATCAGACTTCCCCATAGAGCCGTGTATCCTTGACAGATGTGATACATGAAAAGAACAGGGGCGAGACATCTATCACTGAGGGCTATGCATGTTGCAGGCATTGGTGATAAATGGTGTCTGGTTTGCTCGTCATCCAAATCTATTGTTGTTTTATTTCAAGTAATACTGTTGACTTATGGCTTAATCCTGTGGCTGCTAAGAATATCTACACAGCCACTCCGTTGTCCGATCTCTGCCAAACTTGGGGATTATCTGCTTATTGAAAGTCAGTACATTGGGCTACTACAGTTTTTGTCTGTCATTGACACCACTTTGTAGAGGACAAATCTGAACGTTTTATGTTGATCTAATATTTTGAGGGGCATATATCTCAATCTGGAAATCAAGACATTTTCATATTGACTGGCTCTTTACTTATGAGTTCTGATCTACACTAGAGATTAAGCGATCATTCTGTATTAGTGCAGGTTCTATTTGCTTTATACTTGTGCTACATTTTGTGATAATATAAAACCTCAGGAGTGGCTGTGTTCTTTCTTTGGTGTGTTCCTTCTTTGGTATTTTCATTGGGCAACAGGAAGATGCTAAGGAACGACACTGGACATTCTTCTAGGTTCACCAACATGTATCATGCATATATAAGATCATCACAACCGCTATTGATGGGCTTCAGTCTACGTTCACGCACGTACTTGTTCTGCCAGATACTGATATCTGTGAGCATTGAAATTAGACGATAGGTCACTTTGAGGCTGTGTTTCATTTACTAACAGGTTTGTCAAGGTAACAGGCATTCTGCTGTGGCTCGCTAGTTTAGACTCTTATCATCAGACATTATTTTGAGAACCTGATTTGTAACCTTTCAGGACACCGAGTTTTGTTTTCAATTCAGGCTGGATGTATTCGTTGGACTAGAAGCCGTTGTTGTGTATCACAGCTAGGTATGTGATGTGTTGATCTTTTGGTCATATCACTACCCAGTGGTGATAACCGATCTCTGGCATGCTCGATATAAAAAATAAAAACATAAAAGAGCCTCAGAGCGATTACTATGAGGACATCATTCATGGCTTAATCATTATGGCTATCATGTAGAGAAAAGAACATCACAGCAATAATTGATTGAGTCCTGACCTGTCCAGATTGACATCGGTGACGTCTCTCTTTGGATCCAATTCACGTTGTTATTGTGTGGTCATCATTCATTGGGTCTGGACCGACGTCATTGTTTCATATAATATAGTAACAACAAAGACAATTTTCCAAACCGGCAATCTTGGGGGTGAATGGTCTGTGATCTGTATCACGGTGGGGTATTTGGTATGTTGATCTTTTGCTCATATCACTGCCCAATTGTGATAACATATCTCTGGTATATTCGATATGAGGAAGTATAAACTACAAGAGAAACCAGGCAATTATTACGATAACCTTTCCCTGTAAGAACTGCAAAACTGCACCAGGGTATGCTCGTCAAATATCGACAGTATCCGCCACGACAGTAGAGAAGGAAAAGAAAGTCAGTTCTAAGCACTGACCACATTGACAGCTGTAACTTCTGCTCCACCATGCTGTCTGTTACCGACCTCGCTGTTCATCGCCAAAAATTCAGTTTTAGGAACTGGTATGTCGTGAGAAAGCCATCTCTGTCTACATGACATCGAGAATCTTCAACGTGGGGAGCCAGGAACATTAGCAGAGTGCTACCAAGAGAAAGGGGCTGGCAGGAAGGGAAGAAATATTGACAAGAAACCAGTTGTCTGTCACTGAAACCAAATACACCTGCTCCAAGAAAAACATCTCCTCAATGGCTTAAGAGGAATGACCAAAACACATCAGCTATGGTAGAGTAAACTCGAGTCATCAGTGTAAGGCAGTTTTATATACATGTATATGTACATGTGTGATATTGTCCACATAGGCTGTGTTCAACACGTGAGAACGTCATAGCTCACAAATCTGGCTGTGGTGTTGTCCGATTTCATCACAGTCTTTTTGATGGGCCATGAACTCACTGGCTTTCGACAGAAACAATTAGCCTAAATAAGTTGACCAAAGCCACCGTTCAACTTAGTAACCATAGAGTTCTTTGACAAACAACTTTCTGACTCGGCAATCTTGAGGGTGAATGGCCTGTGATTTGTCACCATAAATCGATCATATCACATGACATTTCGCTCTCCAGAAATCGGTATAGCTGTGAAGGATGTAATAAAAAGGATTTCAATTCAATGCGTTCACCAGTATGTCTATGGAGATCATTGGTATTAAACCCTCACCTGTCTGCATCAGAGCATTAAAGACTCACACTTAAATCCTAGTTTTATTTCAGGTTGGATGTGTCCTACACGTTTAGTGCCACTGGTCTGTATCACTATATTATAAGGTATGTGATATGTTGATTTTTTGGTCCTATCACTGCCTGATTGTGATAACAGATCTCTGGCATACTCGACATTAGAAACTTCGAACATTCTCTGAGTGATAACCATGGGGGCATCATTCATGGCTCAATCAATATGGCTGTCATGTTGAGAAAAGATCATCACAGCAATACTTGATTGATCCCTGACATGTGCAGATTGACATATGTGCTGCCACGCTTGGAGTCTGTTGACGTTGTCACTATTCATTATCAGCATCATCGCAGTTTCGATAAAGTTACTGTTAGCCAAAGCCTTTGGTGTATTTAGAAGCAACATACGTTTTAACCCCGCCTTCTTGAGGGTGAAAGGTTTGTGATTTGTCAACAGAAACTGATCATATCACAGACATTTCACTCTCCAAAAGGGCGGGATATAACAAAGAGTATTTTTCAACATATGGCTAGGTGAGAGATTCACTCATTCACTCACACAAGTCAACATTATTTTCTAGATCACCGGGAGAGTTTGGAGATGTGCTGGTTTCAAGACTGGTGATAGCAGAGATACATCAGGAACAGTTAATCTAACTCAATCAATGAGCTTTCCTGCTGGCATCTAAAGCCGGAATTTATTAATTGGTGACTTAGGTCTCAAGAATTGAAATACACTTAAAAGGCCTTGGAATAATTCAAAAGTGGACTGTTGAGAAAAAGAAATCAGTAAACCTACTTTTTGTAAGATTAAAGAGCTTCCGAGGCATGCGCAAGTCGCACACAAGGCTGTCAAAGTTAATTAAAGATAATATTATATCCTCTAGCGCTGTCATGAAATACAGTACATGGCAATTATGTTATGGCATTAGGTGACTATTGTGAACTGTGCGATATTCATATCTATTGTCACTGGGCATCCTTCCTGGAATAGAAAATATCTTTGCAAGCACTTGTCGGCGGACTTCATTCTGGGCCGCCTCACAGATGGACTTGCTATGTAATGTCACTGATATTTTGATCTCATTGGTCATGCATTTTTGCATTTTCGAAGCTTGGAACACTAAGGTGTGTCCGAAAGTTTAATTAATTAGTTTCATGAGGTCGTGTGTGTCGAAGTGTTGTAAGGCGATGTGGGTTTTTTGTAATTTTCACTGTGATCTTCTACTGCTCTCGGAACGTGGACTATACTTTTGCGTGACAAAGCATCACTGGATATTATTCACCGCCCGTCAATATGACTGTCATGTAGAGAGAGGATCATCACAGCCATATCGATGGGCTTGGATTTGTCCACTTTGAGAAACGAGAGGTGGCTCAACACTATACTCAGTTTTCACGTGTACCTTTCTGTGCACTCACACACCTGGGCATGCAATGGTACAGATTGGTGGTTGTGTGTTGCTGTTGCTATTTTCTTATTGTGTCAGTTTTATCTTCCAGCAGCTTCATCACAACTGATATCAAACTGCCCATTTTTTATTGTAATCTCTCAATGCCACTGCATTCTGAGCATGCGCACTCTGTAGAAAGAATGGTCTGTGATTTGTTGATATATTGTGATCGCATCACAGACTATTCTCTCTAGAAAGCGAATGTGGATCTACAAGGAGGTGGTAGCCTAAAGTCATGTCAGTGTAAAAAGTTGTTACAAACCTTAGGGAAGATGAAAGTTGGCTTTTTTTCTTAGCATCAAACTTAGTCCTAGAGCAACATGTTGTCTGATGGCTGAAGCCTTAGGCTTAGCGGCGAATAGGAGAGACAAAAGCGCAATTTAAAAGCACAATTTCTTTTATCTTTTCAATCAGAACATTAGATTACACTGACCTTTTATGAAAACGACTTATCACAAAGAAGGATATTTTCAGAGCAGGCTGAATGTGTGCATGTTTAGAGAGGTATAGAAGCCATTGATCTGTATCACTGAGGGGAAGGTGATGTGTTAACATCTGACCATATCACTTCCCATCCGTGATAACAGAGTTCTGGCCCCTACGCCATTTCAGTTTTTACCCACAGGTCACAGATCCTGACCATACCACAGAATTCTCTCTTCAGAAGACGGGTTTTCAGTGTCAAAGAGGGGGATCCCAGTCTCAAGACAGAACGGCATGGCTGAGCAGTATGTTCGGCCTTTTCATTGTTAGCAGAGACGGGGGACGTAGAGAGGTGGGGTGGGAGGGGGGGGGGGGGAGACACCTGTCTCGTTTTCCACAGCCATTTCTCTGCATCACTGTAATATACATACTATGTCATCCAACTGTGAGACCATCTGGTCTGTTTCACAGCCTCACGACATCTCATTGTTGTCAAATTTCGTGCAGAAACTTTTTTTACTAATATGCATCGAGCCATTTCTCACCCAATGACCTAAGTCAAATTGTAGACTCACCATTCACTGCCCGTCAATATGGTTATTAATTTCCCATTCAGCTCATTTTCTGCTATTTTGTTTAGTACTGTGTAGGTCAAAATGACTTTTCGGGATTGGAACGAGTAAATGAAATAAAAGACAATTTCAACGTTAAATGCAAACAGTAAAAAGTGTCAGTGACCTTTTAGATCCGCTCATTTCGTAAGATACAATGAGGTCAAATGAAGACGATTGCCACAAACTAGGATTTTATTTCCAGAAATGGCTGCCACTGTAGAAGCCAAAGTCCTGTATCACTGAGGGATAAGTGATGTGCTGACATCTTAAGTCATATCACTATCACAAACAAACTTCTGATCTGTACGGCATCTGGAAATGTGCTGAGTTGGGAGTGATGTGTTCACATTCAGCACACCAGAAAAGACCTGGTTTCAGCTTGATCTAATAATCCATAGAACATACCAGAAGCTACTGCTCTATATCACAATGGGATATGTGATATGTTGATCTTTTGCTCATATCACTATCCCATCGTGATAACAGATCTTTGGCATACTTGGTATCACAGAAATGTCTGCAATTTGTAAACGTATTCTGATCACACGGCTTGCCTTTCTTCAGGGGACAGACTGGTAATGAAATAAAATATAGGAGCTTCAGTCTTGGAACTCGACAACGGATTCTGTATTATTTTGTCCTTTGTTGGGGAGGGGGAGTAGGGGTGGTGGTAGTATTAAAGAGCTATCTGTACACAGGCTAGCTATCTGTCTGCATCACTGCATGCCCCGTCATGTGTCACACTTATAGACATACCATGTCAACCAGCAATGAGACCAGCAAAGGTCTCGTGTGTCCTCCTTCACAGCATCAGTACCACTGGGGCCGCCCCGTAGTTGTCTGTTGCGCTGAAATGCAGGACATTTTTGTCACTACAGCTCGGTAATTGCAAACTGTAAGCACATTTGATTGCATAGTCACGTCAAACATTTGATATAGACAGGATTTCATAAGACTTCCCATTCCCACGGCTATGTCAACGCCTGCTTAAGACGGAGTTCTAATATTATCACATCATGGCCCTATCTGTCAATCAGTCGATCAGCTTACAACTGGGTCTACCACTGGGCAAAATTCATGGCCCATCAAAATGGCTGTAGTTGAGGACAATCATCACAGTTCATATTGATGGGTCCTGGTCTGTTGGACCCTTGTTGGACATGTCATAATCATGTTTTTGTTTTGTTTTGTTTTACTGTTGATGATGGTGATGACGATGGTAATAGTGGTGGTAGTAATATTGGTTTCGTCATCGTTGTCGCGATCGTTGATATCTGTGATGTGTACGTATAAATTTATTATTGAATAATGAGGTGGTTGATTTGCAAAATAGAGTTGTCCAATGACTGGTCATTTTGAGAGGTTTCCTTCATTAGCTCATCAGCATGTCAATCACTCAGAGGTCATTTTTGGTAAGTCCAGTTCATCTCCAACACACTAATAAAAACCAGCTTTTATCTCACGCTAGATGTAATAGTCATTGTTCTGTATCACTCTGGGGTTTGTGATGTGTCGATCTTTGAGTCATATCACTATCCCATTGTGGCAACAGGTCTTTGGTATCCACGGTATCACAGAAACCGTTATTTCTGAGTGATTACAATGACATCTTTCTTGGCTCGATCAATATGGCTGCCAAGCATACATGTCAGTATATAAACTGATCACATAAACATTTCACTCTCCAGGAGGCCGGTGTGGCTCGAAAGGATGCAGCAGAGACTCAAGACTGTTTTCAACGCATGACCATTTGAGACATTGACAGATGCTCCAGACATGTATCCCTGAGAGATGGGGCGTGCTGATGTGTTAGTGTACGTTTCCTTGTGGGGAAATAGATGAAGTAACAATACAGAACCTTTCAATTGTCTTCAGTATCATTTATCTCATAAAAAAATACAGAACTAAAAAAAAAAATTTGCAAAATTCATGCACATGTATCATGCTCAATCCTACACCTCCTTCCCTCCCCCTCCCCTCTTCTTGAAAGGAACAAAACAAAAACTACACATATCCTAAGAAGGGGTCACTAACTCCCCAAATACATTAGGCAGTGACCACAATGACCACGGACTGACAGAGTGGATGATCCATGGCTCACCAACATGGCCGTGCTGTCTGATAGTTACATCACAGCCGTGTTGATGGGTAGTGGACAATTCCACGGTCACATCACACCAAGTAGAATTATTGCCCTTTCCTTACCTTATTATTATTAACGGTTATTTCCCTTTCATTGCCAAAGCCACCACGAACGCTATCCAATGTTGGACTAACGTGTTGTTCATATCAAGATCTTTGAGTGGCACATCTCTGACATGTTCGCCACCACAGTTCGCCTATTCTGCGAAGGACATCTACTTAGTTCTAGTTGACAGTTGTAATGGTACATTTATATTCAGCCTATCTCCTTCTGGACTCCTTTCCTTTTTCTTAATTGTCCCAGGACCGTGTGATCGTTGATGTCCTCAACGAGATTCTGCCATAGGTCACTATCACCCGCTATCTTCTGTGACTTCGCCAAACTGAGGCCTATACGCTCTTTCATGTTTCCGAGGGCATGGATTCCTTAAGTTTGTTTTGCATTCTTTTTAGCCACTCAGACTTGATATATCAACAGAAAATAGCATTGAGCGATAAATGACGTAGTTATGTTAGTAGCAACTTCTCGGCATCACAAAGAGGGTACCTGGTGATTATTTAGTGGACATCATCCATAGCTCAACAATATGGGCTGTATGGGCTGTTGTGTGGAAAAGGTCATCACAGCTATTATTATTGAGCTATGGCTTGTTCACACTGACAGCTATGTGTACTCTTCTTCCAATTGGTGTCAGTTCCTGTTATATTATATTCATAATTATGACTTTTGCATTTGTCCTCTCAGGACCCTTGTATGGCATGTTTTGTTATTAGATCTGTGTGCTTTAGGATGGGGGGAGGGGGGGGGGGGAGGTGGTAACTCACAGGGACTGAGACAGGCAAACATCCAGTTTATTGAAAGTTTGTGATTTGGCTTACATTAGATGTTTGTCACAGCGTTCATTCTCGACAACAGCAGTCAGCAGCAGATTTTAGTTGTTTTTATCTGCTTCTCTTCAAGTATCGGTGCAGTGATTGCCTAAAGTTCATCACAGTTGTCCCTTATCGTCTCTTTTTCGCTCGAACTCGATGTCTTTCTTCTCGTGTTCATGTCTATGATTCGTATGGTAAATTCAAGTTGTAGAATCTTTTCATATATATATATAATTTAGCCAGATTTCTGGGTGGGCTCCCATTTGATTGATCGTTCACAATCTCACTATTAAACAGCTGCCCATTGTCCCCCTCAATCACTGGACAATATCATACATGTTCTGTGCTCTCCTTTGCCCTACAAGTCTGTCATATGTCCTGTGTTCCATTTCTCCATTTTTGCATCATTTCGCTCACTCGGACAGCCGCAGATCTGTGTTGAATAGCCATCACCACTTTCTAAATCCGTCGTCTTGAGGGTGGATGGTCTGTGATATGTCAACATAATCTCGCCATATCACGGACATTTCTCTCTCCAGAAAGCGGGTGTTGAGCTACATGACAACAATCCCAAGCCATGGATATGGAGATAGTAAAGTTTTCTCACCCCACTCTCCCTCTCTCTCTCTCCTCTCTCTCTCTCTTTCTCTCTTCCTTTTTTAATAGTTGTCTTCACAGGGGATGGCAACTCTGAATTAGCAGACTTGTTTTACAGTGAAGATACTTTTTACATCTTACTGCTTGATAAACAATAACGGGAAAATACAGGGACATCAACTGCACTACGTGTTGCGCTCTGGAGAAGCTTGTATGTCAAATGTAAGGGAACTGAAGAAGCTGTCTTGAAAGTAAATTTTCACGACCTTTGACATTTTACAAACTTGATTCAAAATCGGAGAATGCGAGAATAAACCGTAAATTCTTTTTTTTAAAAAAAACTTATCAAATCTCAAATTTGCATTGAACTCGAATGTTCTTGGATTTTTTTTTTTTTTTGGCCAGTCTTTTTTTTTTTTTTTTTTTTTTCCCTTAAACAAGCAGCATAAAGAGGGAAGAAATGATTTTTGCTCGCTGTTTAAATTGTAGGCTTTAAAAAAAAATATGTATAAAAAAAATTATCGTACACCTATAAGGAAACTACTTTCTTCATATCGTATAATTTTAGCAAAAAGAGGTTAGCTTTTCAAATTACGAGAAGAAAAGTTGTTTCTTCAACAGCGCTTGTGTCTGGTAAAGGAGAACAATAGCCCTGGTCAAAAACAATCCCCATTGTCTTCCATACAATTTTGTTCCTATAACATATCACTGACCGCACAGACTTTTGTCCACAATGACTATCGACAGACAGATTGGGTCGTCCATGACTTACCAACATGGTCAAGCTGTCCCATACTTACAATGAGCTCTTCTACAAACATGGCACATAAGTAGAGTAAGTTCCCTTCCTGTGCTTTGATGATGATGATACCAAAATATTAATGGTTGTTTCCCTTTGACTACTTCATCCGGACTGAGCGACAACTGACAAGTTTCCTTTAGACATTTGTTGTTGTTGTCGTCGTCGTCAGCAATTTTTCTTAAAGGGTAGCCGAGACCGAAAAGTTAGGCGTCTGCTCTTTGGCGAAAAACTGAAGTCCCAGATTCGAAATTCAAATCCTTCCAAGGATGGGAGCTATTCGGAGATTAAACCCTGTATTTTTTGTGAGATGTTCAACGATCCCCTAGCTTCTCTGATAGGTCTGACACCTAGCCTTCTCAGATGAAGGCAAATATATGTCATAAATCTCGTGTGTAGGTTTACGCATGTCTATAAAAACTTTGGCAGTTAAATGTCGGCTGAAGAGTATTTCTAAATATTTCATATCTACCCACAAATATTCTTCTCACTATACTTGGCACACTTTTAAAGCAGAGATAATCCTACTTTGTTGGGATTGAAAGCTACATACATAGATGGATTAAACTAAACATTTTAGTTCAAGAAATTTCTTTCCTCTCCAGACCGAACAGGTAGATTATAGTAGCTGATGAAAATAATCTTTATATTGTTGTTTGTTGCTAGACTAAGGCATTTGGGTGTGTGTGTGTCGGGGCGGAGGGGGGGGGGGGGTTCTCATGTTTCTTTTTTTCCTT
>JBCEWB010343960.1:0-21481 GCA_039654565.1 Peronia peronii | reverse complement strand
TATCTATCTATCTATCTATCTATCTATCTATCTGTCTATCTATCTCTCTATCTATCTATCTATCTCTGCCACCTTTCTCTCTCTCTCTCTCTCTCTCTCTCTCTCTCTCTCTCTCTCTCTCTCTCTCTCTCTCTCTCTTGTGCAATTGCATGAATGTGTCAGACCTCGTTGGTTAATTTGCGCTTTTCGTTCATTTACGCCCTGACTTTTTTCCTCAAAGTTTAGAGCCAAAGTCTCTGTCTTTTCTTACCCCACCCCCGAAGCCTCTTCATCTGTTCTCGTGCAATCAGCCTCCCTATTTTCTTTGCTCTTCACGTTCTCTCCTTCTGGTCTATATCTCACATCCTTATTTTGTCTATCTCTGACTCTCTATTTATCTTTTTCGTCCTTTTTTCTCTCTGGATTTTACTTTCTTTATATTTTATTTGTGAGCCTGTTAGTTTAATCGTTTTCCTTCTCTTTGATAGACCTGTCTTAGTCTCGGTTATAATTTTTTTCTGACTCATTCACTTACTGGTCCTCTAACATATTATATGTGTAAGGTGCCCTTCAATTTTATTTCTATTTGTATTCGAGGTAAAGCCATTCCTTTACTCGTCCTGTCCATTTTACCACTTTGAGCTTCACTTCTCGACTGAAATCGCACTTAGGTAAACCTAACTTCCTTTGATGTTATCTTCATTTTAAATCACGAGTAGAAGGTGGAATAATACTGTCTATTGCCTCCGGCATAGGAAAGTACCCGGCGTCTTTAATCTCAGTACACGACAAGAAGAAGATGAAGCAGGAGAAAAATTGCGAGGAAGAAGAAGAAAAAAAAAAAAAATCAAGGCTGATAGACCAAAGCCTGACTCACATTTTGCTTAGTTACTTAAGATCACTCAATGAAAATTATTTGGCTTGGAAGAGACAGAACGCGTACGCTGGAAATTCGATAAGTTATGGTATCGGTAATCGAATGTGACAGACACTCTGATGGTCTCAAAGGAAGTCGGAAGTTGCGAGAAACAAAACGCTATGTGGAAATTACCATTGGAAGCTGTTAATAGGAAAATTTATTTCATGGGCAGTGCAAATCTGACCTACAAATGAAATTCGATCCCTCAGAATAAGAGTCTCATAACCTCTTGCTCGAAAACTCAATATTTAATCTTGCGGGGCCTGTCAGCTTCTGTAAGATTTTAGCTGAGGAAAATATAGATAACTTGCTTCTAAGAATGCTTTTTCACAGTCCTATATTCCCTCCAGGAAGTCTGGTACGTTGTGGATTCTTATTGCAGGTAAACGGTTAAATCTGGTCCGAGGAGGAGTGGGGAATAATGTGGTGAGTGCGGGAAGGGGGAGCGGAGGCATTTGATGGATCGAAAACAAATTTAAAGAATGTTAAGCTTTGTTAGCTCTAGAATCTGTACAAACACTGTAATTTCTGCAGTTCATGAGTTTACATCTCTCCTGGTAGTTCAAAGAGAAGATGATACTAGATCTCGTGGCGACAAAGATAGGCCTAAATCTGTCAGACAAGGGATGACTGAAGGAGCTGCTCCTTCAGGTCCTTGGCTTTGGGTGGACAACAAGAGGGCTGTTATCACTGACATACATTCATTCTATCATTCAGCGTATGTGTGTGAGAGAGACTGCGTATGTATGTGTGTGAGTACGTGTGTATGTGTCTGTGTGTGTATGTGTGTCATCCGATATGAAAGCTAGTCTATATGTTGTTAGCGTGTCCTAAACAATGTACTCCTTCTTTAGATGACAATATATTGTGATAGAATTCTTTGTTGACCTAGAAACAATACCAATGATAAAATGCATAAAGGGATAGTGTACTCGCTCTTTAAATAACAATCAATGCTCTGCTTATTGGCCTAGAAACAAGGGCAAGAATTAAAAGCGAGATCTCTGCTTTGTTAGGATGCGAATCCCGCTACATATGATGGCAGTGAGTATATATTATGAAGTGAGTGGCCAGTGAGCACGTGAAATTTAATTATTTTATGAATGGAAGAGTGTGAATCGAGAACAAAGAGATACTTAACGATGCCTTCCTGGTGCTATAATTCATTGTGGTTGTTGTTAATGTTTGTCCTGACGTCCTAATGTATAATAAAGATCTCTGTACTGATGACTATAAGAGAAGTGGTGGAAGGGAGCAAAGGGGGAAGGGGGGGGGGGGGAGGAAGGCAAGAGCAAGTCTGGTCTCCTGTCATTCTTCCTGGCCGGTGAAATCTTTCTAGCTGATTGAAAATAACAGACATAAGTCTGTTGGGAAATTGATGTAATATTGGTTTTGTACAGCTTCGTTGACTGTTCTGAAATTGCTTAGAAATTCCCCATAGGTTTCAGCATTGCTTCTCACTAGATTTTTCCTATAGCAAAGAGAGAATGAAGTCAAAGGAAAATCAGGAATAATATTAAGTTTTATGAAGCGCATTAGGAACCTATCCATTCCAATCCAGGAAAGAGATTCCAATCAACATTTACTCCCTCCGGTGTATACTTGCTCTAAGTAGTCAACGTGACCCAACGACTGCGTTTCCGATCCTGATATAATAAACTGTTAGGAGTTCCTTCTCAGCTGGATGGAGACTCGCCTTTAAGTCGCAAGAAAAGACAGCAAAAACAACAGCCAAAAATATGTGGACAATTTTGGCCTGATATTTACCTCAGCTAATTCTTTGTGTGCTGTGGTTCTGGAGCTGGCTGGCAACAGGGATAATGTCATTTAATTGTGTCCCAGCCTGTCCATGGCATTCAGTATTCTACAGAGAAGATTTCCAAGAGACAAAGCTTTCATCTCTCTGCCTGAAGGAAAAGGCAGGATCTTAGCTTAATACACCATAGAAAGAAGCAAAGTCATTGATGAAATTTTCTTCTCATTTTTTTGTTTTTGTTTTTGTTAGATAGAGAAAGGCCAGTCTCCAAATTAAACTCTGTAAAGATTGGTCAAACGTGAAGTATGCGTACAAAAACAGGAATTTTTCAAGGTGAAAACGAATGGATTTCTGTTAAAGTAGGTCCTTAAACGTATAACTGTAGATCTAATAATAGCAAATATTGGATTTTTTAGACATGAGACAATCACATATTAACTTATAAAGTTTTGTTTGAGGCTGGAAATAGTAGACTTAGCGTTAGTGGTGCAGTAAGAATAGTTTTGTCAATGCAGTTACACTGCTTTTCACATGTAGATGCTGCCTTACGCCATGCTCATCAAACATCGGTCATTTCAGTCACGAAAGATACTGCAAGAACAGAGGGCTTTAAGGTTAGCCAACCTAAATCATTCTCACTACGGCATCAATGTAGAGCACAGGCTGCTTCAATCAGCTGCTTAGACGAAAAGAGCCACTGTTGTATTACACATCGTTGTGTTCTTGTTTTCGGTAAGCTGCGAAACAGGATGAGTGCGTTTCGGTTTATCTTGACATGCATGGTGTTTCAATAAACCTGGTAAATAATTATGTTCTCCACTCAATATATTTGAGAGTCAGGAAATATTTCTTTCTTCATTTTGTTCGTCTTGTTCTCTTTGAAACTCTCTCTTATTGCCTATTGCTAAAGATGGGTACAAAAAATAATTAGTAATGGACTCGTTCGGAGTCTTGAAATGGTCACTGGATCAGGGAATTCGCTCATTTCCTTTTCATGGCTGAAAACAAGAGAGGATGGAAATTATCACCTCTCGCCGAAATACCAACACAGATATTGATAACGTCATTTCCGAACATTTTTAATGACCCATTAGAGAACGCAATAAAGAAATCGCGGTTTCCGGACATTTTTTGCCTTACTGCTCCAAACAAAAGTGGAGCATTTCCAATAGTGGGCAGTAGTACAAGAAGTAGGATCTATAAAATAGTCGTAGTGCAGGGAGGTCTTAGAATTCACAAATATGGCACATTGGACCATTTTATGTTGGTCTGCAATGGGTAAAGCCGACCTCACCCATTGAAACCGGAATTCCCTGATCACGTGACTAAACTCAGAGGTTCAGAACGAGTCTATTCGTGGAAGAAAATGATGCCTAGTCATCACATTGAAGTATGTAGAAACTGAAAAGATGCTTTGCATTCTCTCTGTGGTGTGCTTCTCAAAGTTCACTCGAGTGAGCAATTTGTTCTTTATAAATCATGAGCTGGCACACTGACTCTTTTGGGAAGTTGATGAAATATTGGTTGTATATGTATCAGAATCATTCGTTTTTTATATGCGCGTTTGGACTCAAATGTCAAAAATGTTGTGACACATTAATTCGTATATGTAGACCATTTTCACAGAAAGATGAAGAAAATACGAAACAGCCCACCGCTACAATGTTGTTGGGAAAGGCACGCTTTCTTGTTATGGTGCCGACCGCTTCATGTTTTCTTGCTTGAATGCACTAGTCTGTCAACTGAGAGTGCTAAATAGTTAAAAGCGTTCCGAGTGATTCACTCTATTTAGGCTGTTGATATCAGTCATTCGTATATAAAATGGCGTGTTTTAGGATGCTCTGTAATGCAATCGTAGTATCGTGGTTCGCTCTGAAGTCTGGAAATAGATATATATGAAATATAGTAATAAGAGTGTCAGTTGTATTTACACACAAAAAAGTCTCTTCGTTTTTCTTGATACAACACAAGACAGAGAAGAAAACATATGACAGAAAGACAGGTGGAAGACAGATAACAGACAGACAGACATATAGTAGGCAGACAGATAGACATGCAGACAGACATGCAAACTGACAGAGGCAGACAGACAGGCAGGCAGCAATGGACAGACAGACGGATAGATGTGTAGAAAGAGATATCGGGTCTTAATCCTGCATTAATTACTCCCTATTTTTTATCCCCAGCTATGGAGTTACACGGTCATCATCCCAGATTTCTGCCAGCTCCGACTTTCTACTCTGCCAAAATTGGGAAAGTCGCAGTCTTGGTGTGCGCCGTGGAGCAACACAACGATAGGCCGGTAAGTTATCCATGTCATCGTAGCAATGCGGCAAAGTTGGAAAATGGGCACTGCAACTAGAACTTTGCTCACAAAACTGACATGGTCTGGACTTCTTGTTATAAATTTCAAGTAATTATTTGACAATCATTTCTCGCTATCTTCTATCAGCACGGTGGTTTCCAATGTATTACTTTAAATCTGGAAAAGTTATTCGTCTTTTCAATACTGTGAACAAAAGCAATCTTCCATATAGATTTTAAAAAATGGTTTTTAAAAAATGAAGAACTATGAATAACTAAAACGAAAATATAAAAATAAATGTTAATCAAAACTAAAAATAATCAGACAGAAATTAAAAATTAAGAACTTAAATATTCTAAAAAATGAGAATTATAATTAAAAGGAAACCAGCCTATTCGTGTATTCACTGTAGCAACAGCGAGTTCAATTTTTCTTTAGGTGCTAGATGAATGAAAAAGATGTGTTGATCAAAGGGAATATCTGGAAAACTGAAGACCAAGAGGAAAATTATAGCGTAAGGATCTCAAAGAGACATCCCGAAATTGAATCTTTGTCTGTAATGTCTCACTTCCTCTCTTTCTCAGGCTTTTCCTCTAATTCCCTCCATCTCTCTCTCTCCTGATTTCTCTTTCTCTTCCTGTCATACTCTCACAAACACCGCCCTCTGGCCCTCTCTCTCTCTCACTTTCTCTCTCTCTTTCTCTCTCTCTCTCTTTTTTCTCAGATGTTTATAACTCACAGAATAATTTGCTTTAAAAAAATACAACCGTAAAACATGTGAAGATGGCACTAACAATGACTTTACTTATTATGTCACAGAAATTGTTACTGTTAGAAACCACAGTGAGAAAAAAATATTGGTATTTACGCTGACAAGAGTTCTATAAAACAGGATGAGTCCATTGTAGACATGTGTGATGCTGTTTTATTTATTTATTTTTTTGTTGTTGTTGTTCTGTTTTTGTTTTTGTTTGTTTGTTTGATTGTTTGTTTGTTTTTCAACAACATAGTATGATCTGTATATCTGAAATCTACGTTTTGCTGAGAATTGTTCAACTGGTAAATCTGTGACCTTGCTATTGATATTGGGCATTTATTTACCTCATCTATGTATTCATTCATTTATTTATTTATTCATTCATTCATTTTTTTTCTGTCCCTATTTCAACTAAAATGTTCTGATGTAAACCTTTCGTCTACTTTTCGTCTCTTTATTTAGCTCCTCACTCTTATTACTATACAATCTTTCACAAACACATTGCCTTTACATGCTGAGCGTGACGCAGGAGTTACTGTTCCAGTTTGAACTATTCGATCTCTCTCCTCTTAAGACCGTTCCATTATGTTTATTATTCTGAACTAAACGTCTTTCGTGCAAATGGATTTCTCTCTTCACTGACAGACTTGGTATCGATTTCCGGCGACAGTTTATCATACCAATCTATTTGATGCCCTGCAACGTATTACCTACTAAATACATTACCATGCTCTTTGTTCTGTCGGGGGTTAATGGCCGGAAATGTAGAGAAATCAAACGGCTCTCAAAAGCTTTGTTGTAGGATGTTGCATGATATTAATAATACTCCTGACGGCAATTTCAAAACAATCGGTTTTATCACCAGCAGCACTTCACTTTAGGTTAAAGAGTTTAAGCGGTTTGTATTGAAATGGCAATGTCTTTATACATCTATTGATCGATAGGACTAGTCGGGATGTTTTCATGATATCGATTGATTGATAGACGATCTGGTTTATGATTTTCCAGTGTCTTCAAGCAAAAGGGTATTTCATCTGTTTGTCTTACGAGGAAAATATTTCAGTTTAAGAAAACACACAAGAAAATTGATACCAGAAGATGATTCTTTAAAGCTTTCAGTAATGCATAGTCTAACAGCGGACGATGACCATTTTCCTACTAATGTAAGTTTCTGAGATCAAAGAAGTAATTTTATTAAAGTTGTCTTCTCCAGAATAATCTTGCCAGGACTTTATCCCTCAATGCCATAGTTACCATCTCCATTTTATCTTACAAACTTGGAGGAGAGCCATCAATTCGTACATCTGAAGTGAGTTATTTACAGGTTAACAGTCTATGTCTTATAGTTCAAGACATATCCTAAATTGATGATGAAAAAAACACGCTGATGCTGTACGTGAAATACTATCTCCCTAATCTGACTAAACCAGGGGCTGTTGCTCGATGACTTCACACCAGTTTCACAATACTTCTTACTTTACTTTTTGGCTAAAAGACTCAGGCTTAAAAAATGTTTGTCTTGGAATATCATCCATTGCCAAGCACCATTATCCTCTGTGTATAAATCCTCGTGGCGAGTGCTGGCTATCTGATTTTTAGATAATGCATGTAGATAAAGATTGTAGCAGAGATCGGTGTGCTTCTTTATATCAATCCCTCACTGGAAATGTCTCTGTGCCAGAATCAATATCAATCATTCCAGAAAACGGCATCATCATTATTATATCACATTTCGACATCATCTCGCCGGCCGAAAATATTGATGTCCATATCATAATAATACATTATACAGAACGTTTGTGCGGCCCAAGATTACTTTCCTCGATTCCTCAGCATCTTCGTTTACCACACATCCCTTCTCTGTGCCGTCTATGGATTCTCTCTGTCTGAGAATCTGCAGTATCCATTACCCTAGATTCAAGGTTATTATCTGGGGTCTTTTTTTTTTCTTTTGCTTTGGAAATGACTTTCCTTTGAAGTGGGACATCCGACAAAGTCGTGGTTTAATTAAAGCGTGTCTGTTTAGAATATTAGTTTTTGTCGCTGCAAAAAAATATAACTGGGCTTTCTTTGACTGACATTATTGATCCTGTGAGTCCAGTAGCAGAATCAGAATGGATACACAGTGTGGAGGAAAGAAGTGTGTATACAAGTGGGAGGAGGTGATGCAGGAAAGAGGGAAACAGGAACCCTGTCCATTTTTAGATTGAAAGCAAAAGAAGAAATGTCAGGCTGTATTTGTGACGGTTACAACGGCGATCTTTTCGTTTCTGGCTTCGGACGTACACATCATTTTGTATTCTGGTAGGAAGAAGATCTAGAAGCAAGGTCAATGTATCGATCTCCAGCTTTGCAGTATGAGAACATGAAGTTATCTCTTAAAGGTTAAGAGTTTACACTCAAGTAGTTTTTATTTTTACTGCAATATTCAGGTACAAAGCAAACGTTTGAAAGATTTGTTATATGCACACCATAATTATATGCTAAATGGATAACATGTTAATAATACTGAGCACGTCGCTGCGAAAAGATTTAACGTCACTAAAATTCAACCGT
Organism: Peronia peronii; assembly: GCA_039654565.1. Taxonomy (NCBI): domain Eukaryota; kingdom Metazoa; phylum Mollusca; class Gastropoda; order Systellommatophora; family Onchidiidae; genus Peronia; species Peronia peronii. The sequence goes on along the minus strand of JBCEWB010343960.1, from coordinate 13,209 downwards.
CAAGAGGATAATTCATAGCAAAGAATATGATTGAAGCCAACAAAATACTGAGGACATACAATGTACAGTATACTGTACCTCGATTTCTATCCTGCTGATAAGACTTATCCTTGCTTTGGCAATGGATTCTGTCTGCAGAAGATTCACATGAAAAGTGGCACATCTCTTTGGAAACATGTACTGAAAACAATCGAAACACAAACTCTGTGTGGAAAAAAACAGGCTATTATATAAATAATGAATGGAAGATGCTTTTATATTATTTTAAAATCAAATTCATCGTCAATGATAGAAAGAGTCTTAAATAAGCTTTCTCTATATTATTTCTTTCCTGAACGAATCCTCTAAACTAAGAACTGGATAGCTAATTCTCAACCATCCTGTTAGAGGAATGGAATCATTTTTTTATGGCATTATTGTGTTGGCTGATTATGTTTATCAATAGATGTAAGAGAGTGAATAGAAAGGGAAAAGATGGGTGAGAGTGTGGAAGAGAGTGACGAGTTCGTGCATGTATATCGGTATCGCAAATTGTTCAATACATTCTCCAATTCCACTGTCATAGAATGCAGCAAGTTTTCCAGAGGGGGATTATTACCTCTGCTGAATATGGTTTTGAAAAAGTCAGTTTAGTCTCAGAGTTTAGATTTAACGCCAAGATTTAACACTAACGATATAGAGTACGAAATTACCGTCAGCATATATCAATCAAAATTAGTCTATTCATTTTCTGGAGTCTTTGCTAGTAGTTGTGCCTTGCCAATTTCTCCATAAAAACAACATTGGCGAGATGTGAGACAACTTTTTTATATCTGAAAATAGCAGCGTCACAAATTTAGCATTCTAATAATTACAGGGCAAGACGATTCTTGGATGTGTGTTCGTTGCATTTAATTAATCATTTCAGCTATACACCGGAACAAGGGCAGACAGGCTTTAAAACTGAAGGATAGGAAGACATCTGCTTTCCGGCAGGGAAATTCACAAGGGGAGGGCGAGGAATTTCATCACATCCTGATACCAATTAATGTACAATAATATACAGTTTTGTTTCACACAGTGTTTATTGTAGATTTAAATGACTGTTTTAAAACCGAAGAATCTTTTTAAAAATCGATTTATGACACTTACTTAGGCCCACCACCAGCAGCGCTGTGAACTATATAACCGTCTTATGGTAGTGATGAAGGAGGCAAAATTATCCTCAACCATTTTACCTTAGCACTCAGTAGTCAATAGCTGCTTAATGACGCACGATTTTATGCAGAAAATGCTTGGAGCTATAATATATTCAATTCTTTGCGTTACTAACCGTAAAATACTTGGGTGTTTTACGTCTTTCAACCTCCTTTCTGGTGGTTATCTCGACCCGTAAAATATTATCATTTGTCGATGAAATATTGAACAGTGAAGCTGTGGACATCTTTTCGCACATGCCTTGGCACTCAGGATTTCAGACTGGGGTGAATATTTTAAAAATGAATAATCAGACCGGCATATATTTCAAGGCAGCAGTCGTGCGCAGACAGGCGTATTTCTTTTTTTTCTTTAGAAGGAAGTAAGTGTATATGTATGTGTCCTCTGATTAACCCTTTCACTTCGTATGCCTTTACAAACAAGATGTATTGAGCTTTATATGTGTTATCTTATGTTTGAAATGTACTTAAGTTTTCTGAAAACTTCTAAATCAATAGATTATCTTTTCAAGAGAGAGCACTGATTTTCTGTCCACTTGTAGAAACGGGTCGTTGCATATGTCAGTGTTTGTTTTCCTCCCTATGGAAGTGACTCGCCCATTATACTTTGCTACAGAATTCCTCTCCAACATAATGTCCAATATAGTAAGAGAGTTCTCGGCCTACACTGTCATTCAGCTTAAGCTGTCCTTTCTGGAACATGAAACAATATGGTGTTTGAAATGCCGATTGCCAACCGTAATTTCTAATGATACTTCTAGGGTTAAGACTACTGAAACATCATTGGGCTCATGGTTAGATCTGAGTGAAAGTATACAGGTTTTAATTATACTCAAAAGCTTGGGTAGGATTTTGTCACAGGTTGTTTTTTTTGTCTTGGTTCTCCACAAAGGCATAAAGCAGAAATGAGAAAAGGGAGGCGTTATTTTTAGGGGATTATTTTTTTAACAGGTTTATTCATACAAAAAAAAAAAAACCAAACAGTGATGCCGTTTATCTGTGCAGAATGTCTTTTCTGCCTCCTGCTTTTTTTTAATCAATTACTGATATTGCATTCGGTTCTAAGTGCAATCACTTTAGGGATAATTTCATTTGTTCATTGTCGGTTTTTTGGTTCTTGTTATTCTTGTGTGTACATGTGTGTCTGTCTGTCTGTCTGTGGTGTCACATGTGTGAGCTTGGGTGCATTTCTAGTTTGCTTTGGGTTGTTGTTTTTTTCAGCACTAATAAGCGAAGACGTTTTTCTTTCTTTTTTTTTTTTTTTTACCATATTTGCTGTAGAATTGCAATTTTTCATGCATTAATGGGATTGGCTTATTGGGTGAAGGGTGTATCAGGGGAAGCAAATACACCGCCCCTATGCAACGTTCTCCTGAAGAGGAAGGAAAAAATCATTAAATGGAAATACACCAAATTTGTCGGACATTCTGCAAGAATTCCTTTGTTTGTGACGGACTGGTGTACTTTGGCACTGTACCAGGAAACCTAGAAAACTTTACCATTTCTCCTCTGTAACTATAGCAGTAATAAATTCTTTTCAGTCCATGAATTATATTTATCAAGCAGTCGATAACAACTAAAATACTGAAAATAAACAGATTTAAAAATAAAAAAAACTAGGTTCAACTACAGCAATTTCTCAAGGAAGAGATTATTGAGTCTGAAAGGCTCTTATCTACAAAATTGCTTTTTTCCCATGGTATTGTGTATAACTCTCACAACGTATTTATTTGAATAGTTTCAAGATGTACTCCCTTTCAGCCTGCTGTGCAATAATCTAGTAACTGATGATTAGCATCAATTTTTAAAATGTGGGTTGGTTTGTAAAAGAATTATTATAGACTTAATATTTACATATTTTTAGTTAAATAATTTGTTTCATTTCACAATCTGGAAAATTCATTGACCAGTAATATGTGTAATGCACTTTCTGAAGTCACTCCATTGGCCAACTACTTCCCAGGTGTAAAGTCCAAAAGTCGGATCTCCCTGATTCTTTCGTCGACATCAGTAACCATTCCAAAGGGATCGATGATCAATCGGACATAGACCCCTCTTAAGACCAATTTGGAGCATTTTTCGGCCGCCGACATGCCATACCCTCGATATGCAGGAGCTATGAGAAATACTATCAGGGAGGAAGCAATTTTTCGTATTAATCCCGAGCAATCATCTGCCTGTGATGATCACTCTTAATTTAGCCCTACAGTCACTTTCCACTGCTTTGCTGGTCACTGACAGGGCACCTCTGGCTAGTCATATGTGGCGATGTCATGAATTCCCGATTCTGGGAACAAAAAAGTAAAAGTGTTATGAAAGTGTTTTACATGAATGCAATAGGTATCTGAAATAATGCTCCTGCATAAGTTTAATTGTGTGCCACTTCATATATTCAGAATTTCCTGAACGGTGAAGCCGTCAAACATGAAATATATAATCAAAATTAAGGATTCTATAGTCAGAGAGGAACTTTGGAGTGGGTGTGTGGGGGAGGTGGAAGGCGAACGGCTGGCGGATTAATGCGAAATGTTACGTCGAAATGCTATACTAAGGACAGCCTGGTGTGACCATTAATGGCCCGGCATTACAGTGCAAAATGTTGAGAATGATTACTCATACAAGACTTAAGTGATAAAGCATCACAGATTCGACAAATAACTGCAGTGTCTGGTGAAACTGTAATAGATGGACTATTAAAAAATTAACTAAGATTTTAAAAAGTAAAGTCTTATCAAATTAATGTCCACGTAAAATATTGAGTAACATTTCCTTTGATCTCTTACGTTTTTCTTCAAAACATCTTTTGTCGCTCTTCAATAGCTATAGGATCTAAGAATTATGATAAAACAAAATAATGAAGCCTTTCTTATGATTGAGCAAAAACAAAATGTTCCTCAAGAAAGTTTTTTTTTGTGTGTTGTCCAAAACCATGTATGTTAAGTGTTGTCTAACGTTCCGCTTACGAGACAGTCCTCCGCAGTGGCTAAAAGACGAAAGGAGAACGTAACATCGGGCGAAAATTTTCATGAGGAGGATGGTATCAAGATAAAGAAGAACAAACTGAGGCCATAAGCTTGTTATCGCTTTTCACAGCACTAACAATTTTTAGTGCAATGAGGAGTTTGCCCATCCTTGACTAAGCTCGAAAAAGAATAGTTTATTATCAGCAATGGCGACGGCCGGCTGGCGTATACCTTCTACATGGACATCCACGGCAACGTCTACAAAATGTACAGACAAAAATAAAATGAGCAACAACATTAATGATTGCGTTCATTGTGGAGACAAAATATGTGTTTTTGAGCAAATGGACGATAATCATACAAAAACACGCCCTCTAGACACGGTGTCAATGAGTCTGAGTCTTGGGGACCACGAGCATTTATGTATGTAATCTGCATTCCTCTCGACGCATACTTGTTTATCTTCTTCACGATAACCTTTCGAACTGAATGCCGTCGACATAACTAAGTGGGTGTACGTATTACCTGTATGAACAGGCTGTATCAACATTTTCTTGGCAACAAATACATACGGACTCCTTGGATCATGTGCAGGAACTTGAGCTTATTGTTAGAATCCGTGCGAAAGTAACGTCTTCATGTCGGGATCTCACTATAAGAGCCAGTGATTTCAAAACTATTTTTTCTTCCTCATTTTCAACATGTTCACACCAGGCCTTGTTCCATCTTTAAAAAATCATTTGTAAATATTATTCTCTATTCTCAATCATTTTGAAAGCTGTTTAAAATTGCATTTCTTTCATCTAAAATTTTTGGGCCATGAATGGAAAAAAAATGCTTCCCACAATTGTTAGCCCCAGAGTATAAGAAATTAAACTTGTGAAGAATTCCGCATTTGTCAATTATTTTTCAGGTATAGTGTTGATGGCATTCTTGTATACCATTCATTAAATGCATCAAAAAGCTGGGAGCAAACAAATAATAAATATTAATAAAAGCTAGTGTTTTTTTTTTACTGTATTTTATATCTCTTTTCTTTTTATTAAATCACCTCTATTATGTTTGCGATATTGTCATTTCTCTTGCACACTGTTTTGCTAATCATTATATTCACAAATTGATCATTAAAGAGTCATAATAATATAATCTGAAAGGCAGCCAACTCATAGAGTTTCTTTTAACTTCCATCAAAATTTGCTGCTTGATTCAGGCAAAAATGCATATTATTTAGAAATATTATATTTCACAGCCCACTGTACATACAATGCGCTGTACTGAAATGTGCACATGTTGGAGACTAAACTGTAGGGTCTCAAAGAATGAATATTTTGTTGAAGAACGTGACAGAGACTGTTAATTCCATTAGCTCTCTCTGTCTCTCTCTCCCTTCCCCCCCCCCCCACCCCCCACTCTCTTCGAAGCGTTTGTATTTGTGTGTTCGTCTTCCAGTGTCCCCTCTGTCTCGGACAATATTCCCATAACTGGTGTATTTGATCAAAGTGAAGCATTTGGCTTGTGTGCTGCACAGTTGTGTACAAAAGAAAAAACGAAATTTACATGTACTGCACAGATTTTCCTCGAAGACCATTTTGATAAGAGGGAAGAGTGTGCCATACCTATTTAGTATGGAGATATTTATACTTGAGAGAATCATGCTGACTTTATCAGGCAGCGTCGAAATATTTCACTAAATATTCGTATTCTTTTACCGCTGTAATTTCTTTCATTATCACCTCTAATCCTTTGCTCTATTCTAGTGGTTCCTAAGACAAGAGCTTCCAAGGGGGCGCTGAAAGGTTAGGAATGGAGGACCATTACGGGGCGGTGGATGGCTGGAGAATGGCCAGAAAATGGGGCAATGTCGTTAGAATTACGGATAAAATGGAGAATAATTACTCGTTTATTGCACTTTGCATAGGATCAATGATTAACTACATGTATGTCCATGCATAGTGAAAAATGAAAAAGCTATTCAGAATCAGTTCTATCGATTTTACTAAGATTAGATGATAAAAATTAGAACTTGAGGACGTGTGTTTTACAAATACGCAAGACAGATCGGAAATGAATATTCCCTCCTTTGAGGAAGCGGTGCGAAAGTCGTCTGAGGGCCTAGTGGGCGACAGGCTGAAAAGTTTTGGAATCACTCCTCTAGTCAATATTCATTTTCCTTTCCTCGGTTATATAGCCCATAATTTTCATCCCTTACCAACATTTCACGTCAGCCTTTGCACATGTTCAGCTGCAATTCGCAGATAGGTATTATTGATGGAATTTGTGTGATGTCGAATCTATTTTTCATGTCAAGAAGTTCCCGGTCTTGCTTAAGTTCTATTTCCCAGCCCTAACTCAAACCTGGTTTCTAATTTTCTGATCAAATGTCATCCCCAACCTCCTGATTCAATCCCGTCCTTTTAGTTTTGATTACTATTTTTCTTTGGCCATGTGTGACCTATTTCCCCTCTTCTCTATTCAAATTTATTCTCATTCTCTCCCACCAATCAAGACTGTATTGCTTGGACATATAGTAACCCTGTTCGATCGAGTTCGCCAGATCTGGAATACAAAGAACTGTAGCGTGTCAATCAGCCATCTGGGCCATGTCTCTAACACATTGATGTAATTGCTCGATTGACGTCGTAACTCATCACTTCCCAGTGGCCTGGCTTGTCATTTTACTCATTGACAGCAAACAGGTTCCCAAAACTGTTACTGTGGACAGCGGACACAAATTGTCGGTTTCTTGGCATTCATCTCTCCACTTTCCACAATGGATTTTCTTCTGTATATTGCAATAGCACATGCAATGTATAGTGTTAAATTCTGTGACGGCCGGAACTAATACGTCAGAATATCAACAATTAATTTCAAACATGTAGATGTGTCATTGCAGCAAATGCTCAAATTCCAAAAGCAAAGTCATCTCTTTTATTCTTATCCTAATTAACTGACACTGATATTTAACACTGAACAAACAGAAATATGAGACATTGATTTTTTTTTTCAAACAATTGTAAATGTGTTCATACATCTCTATACGCATATGATTATTAGAATATATAAAAGTCAAAGAATGTGTATCAAAATAATAATAAATCTTACGAAAGAAAAAATGATCAATGGATCTTTACAATGAAAAATTATGGTCTTCATTAACTTGAGAGATTAAACGAAAGATGCGACATATCGTGGCCTAAAACTTTTCCTAGCTTTTTCCTTGACGTGAATTTGTGAAAACGCCTTGGTAAGCACAGCGCTCAAGAATTCCCGCCTCTCACTTGATCATAGCGCCTGGTATCACAAACTCTTGGGAGGGTTAAAAAATGAGATTGGATAGACTGGAGATTGAGAAGCGAAAGAATGCACCGGCCCGATTTATCTACTGCGCGTAATGCGTATTTGAACCTAGACGCGACTGCTGACACTTGATTAATCTGGTAGGGGGAAAATGCATTGGACAAATTAGTAAGACTGTATTTTCTAAACTGGCACTGCTTTTGTAAGTTGTAAATAGTCAAGATTGATGGAGGCAGAAAAACTGTGTTAAGAGATATTTTCGAGGAGGATAGATAAACGGCTAAATCTGGTGTAGAGAAATTGCATGTGTCTGGTCTGGCGGATAAGATAGCATTTTCTTTTTCTGTAACATAAATTACTTTCTGTGCATGGCTAGGTTAAATTAACTATTAACTTTATGGAGAAGGCTATTCCTCTGAAATTGGTTTTCATTTTGACTGCAGATCAATGTGAAAAATGTCCTTGCGTTTATTGACTACTTTCCGTTATTCCAGACAATTAAAAAGTTATTTGCGGGATGGCGAAATCATAGTTATCTTTTTGATGGCAATATCTTGTTGTCGTCGTTGTTGATGCTGCTGTGTTATTGACAAGATTATGATACTGTTGATGCGTTGCTGTTGTGGATGGTAGCACCAGTCACTGCTCTGTTTTTGAGTCACCGCTTAACATTTATGAACAACCAATCTCTCTGCCAGATTAGCTCGAGATTCAAGTTGTACCTACGATAGCCTTCGTGTGTCGTGCTATCGTCGTCTTAAGATTTATAATTTTTTTTTTTTTGTGTGTGTGTTTGTTTGTTTTTACTATTGTTATCTTGGCTATTATTTGTTCTTACCAATTTTTCATGCGCATTAAGTATAGTGCCAATTTACAATAAATACTGAGATGCACTCATCCTGAATGCAGATACTACAAGCACAAAATTTTGATATGGAGTTAATGTAACGACCTGCATGAGATCCCTCAATGAAGAAAATCCGGTTCACAAAAACGGAAGCTATGAGCTTTGCAATCAGAGTCTGGAAAAGAGACGTGTGCGAAATTGTATGCGAAATGTCAGCTTTTGCAAATCTGTTTTAGATAAAAGTTTTCCATAAGAGCACTTTACATTGCTTGTCCTAAGAGTTTTGCCAAAACCTTTTTACAAGGCTATAATTTCAGTGGATTCGTTCTAAAGAACTCCGAATAAATATTGGATGGCTGAAATTTCTTCAGTATTTTTCAATCACTCAAATGAACAAAGTACTCAGATTGAATGTTCCACACCAGTAATCACCTTTTTTATTTGTTTTGTTTTGTTTGTTTGGTTTTTTTTTTTTTGGTATTTTTTATTTATTTATTTATTTTTGGGTCCAAGTTCGTAATGTGTCTTGAATGATTTTGCAATGTAAAATAAAATGTTGTATAATGTGTGTATGAAATGGTCAGAAAGAATATGTCAATCCATCTCTTTTATTCATAATCAGTGTCCCTTTTCCAAATTGGTAGTTTCGGTTTTGAAAGATCCAATCTTGCATAGATGTTTTTCATAGGTATTGGATTCATTAGCCTGAGAAATGTTTTAAAGTTGAGATAAGACGCGAGAAAATATAACTATTTGATTTACATCTGAAAATGTACATGAACTTTGCCGACTTCGAAGTAGCACCAATAACTTAAATTATACGAATGTTTCTTCCCTTGAGTATTTCTCTTTAACGATTTTGGGTATCATTATAAAAGTTGACTGCACGAAAGTATTTACTCACAGTGCACAACTTAAACTTTCCATTGTCATTCGAAATTCATAATACTCATTTTGTGCTATTTCTCATTTTGGTGAATTCGAGATTGGTTAAGAGTCGACTGATCAAAAGAAAATGAAACATGCCAGGTAGTTGTGCACACATGGAAACAATTGCACTTCGTCCACCACAAATTAAACTCTTCAGCGGTATCAAAAACATATAATATGCCATCTTTCTCGCTTTTCATCCTTCCTGGGTTTATTGCTTTTGAGCTTTTTCCAGCTGGTTCAACTGTTTACTTGAACTTCTCTTCCCACAAACAGGTTATATGGAAGAAGGCGTCCGATCCCAATCCTCTGACCGTGGGTCGGGAATCTTTCTACAACACGGATCGTATCCTCATTGAGCACAAGCCCAGGCTGAAGCAGTGGAATCTGGTCATTAGAGATCTACAGCTGACTGATTCCGGGGTCTACGAGTGCCAGATCAGCTCCAGGCTGCATCATCTGAAACACATGGTCCTGCTCAATGTGGCAGGTAAGGCAGAGAATGGGGAGAGCATAAGTGGAGCGTGGGAGGATGAGGAGGGGGTGGGGCGAAGAGAACTAGGGTTTGGGGTGTGAGTATAGTACATGTACTTGTGGATGAGGATGTGAAGTGTAGGCAAAGAGTGCATAAAACACTTGATTATGACCTCTTCTAGTAATACCTAGCGCCAAGGATGGACATTGGGTGATCACTTTGAGACGAAAAAAACTGTTGATCACGCAGATTATCCGCGTAAGCTTTCACCAGGCGTCCTATAAATAGTGAAATTTTCCTTTCTTTCTGCTGCTCCAGGGCTCAGTTGTGGACTATATGCCATAGTTAAGTCAAGACATTCTTGACTTGGACAGAAAAAGATACAGACGTCATGGATAGAGGGCTGGTATGTAAAAAAAAAATGGCTGTTCCGAGGCTGAAAGCCGAATAAAAAACTCGCCACGTCAATTTTCCGGTGGAAAAAAAAAATTCAACGCGTTTTTCTCAAAACCCCGTTTTTGAAACTATTTTCTTATCTACTTATTTCTGAACCGATTCTTACCAAATTTGGCATACATCATTTTCACAACAAGACCAAAAAAAATTATATATGTACGTTTCATTCGGCTGGTAAGGTTTAGAGAAAAATAGGTTTTTAGTAAGAAGAGAACGGCGAAATTTGAAATTACTTTACATGGCATTTTCAAAAACTTCTACAAAAATTTCTTTTACAAACAAAGAGCAGACGCAGCATTTTAGATATTATGTCAAAAAACGTGTTCACCAAGTTTCATCAAGTTCCGTTAAAATTTGACAGAGAAGATAGGTTTTGACGTTAGTCATTTTAGAGACGCCAAAATTCAAGATGGTGGTGTTGCCATGGCAACCGTTTGAAAAAAGTCTTTTTTTTCTGTTTTTCTCTACTTTGAACATGCCTAATTCGATGGAAAAGGTTAAAACAGCCTATCTTTAATAATAATTTAAAAAATCTCCTTCAGGACACCCCCTCCCACTCTTAAGTGTGTTGTTTTGTTTGTTTGGTGTTTTTTTTTCTCTATTGTCAGGAGCGAGATCTTTAAAGTATCGTGGCAAACTTTCAACGTGAAACAATAAACAATACCACAGGTTTTCACACCTACCTCTTTGCCGTTAAGGAAAATTCTTTGCCTGTGTGTTCCCCTGCGACAACATGCTCTTTCTACAATTCGTGGGAAAATCACTTTTCAGGGTAGTAAGCATAAGGACAGATTTCAAAGTTTATGAATTTACATCTTTGTCCGTAATGAAATTTCAAATGATTGTAAAATACCCAGTTATACTAATTTACGAAACAATACTATAAAGACCTTCACATCAGTGTAGATTATTTTATAGAAGTGTCTTCAAATGCAAGTTTGACTGTCCACCGGCAACTATCCAAACAGTAAAAGATTATGGAGATGTCTTCGTAACATATAAATTTGCAGACAAACTAATCAACAGTTTTTTACACGGTTTTATGTACTTGGAAGTGAGAATAACGGAGTCTTTGAGCTCTGGGAATTAGTTTATTTACATGCAATCATAGAAAGCAATTATTTTGCAGCTGTGAGGGCTTGTTCAACATAATGAGCACTTGATTGAGGTATCGCTTACTTACAGGCCTAGTTCTCGGAACCCTCGTTTATGAAATTTCTCACAGGTATAGCACTACCTCCCACGTTCCTTCTCTTTGGGTCACCTTCCAGATTTTACAGAGAACTTCACACCTGCACTAACCACTAACCAGCGTTGTTGTGCGGTATAATGGTGTCGTGCAAAGCAAATAATTATGCACTGATTTTTGCTGAAGGTTAATTTTACAGTCCAGAGATTGCCTAAATTGAGTCAAATATAGCTTGATTTTTTAAAACGGATTCTCTCGGTGCAATTCTCAGACAAAAGTCTTCTGTCCATGCAGCAGACTGGATTCGACTGATGTAGAAATATTATTTGCTTATTTAAATTGAGCTGTGATTTGCCCATTGTCTTGTCTCAGTATTGCTAGAACATGCATTTTATACTCACATTTACGGAACGGCATAGCAAATTTGTGACAATCTGTTTGTGAACCCTTCTAGAAACAACCCTCAAAATTTTTGCCATTTCAGCGAGCCACTGCGATATATCAAGCCAGGCCTTTCTAGTGACAGAATCGAAGACGTTCAGTTAGCCAGGACAAGTCATGTTTCAGATTCACATTTAGAAAAAAAAATGCTTGAATTTCATATATTCAAGGACTGTGTGTAAGTTTTCTAGCAAGCAGCAGATCGATATTTTTTTTTATGCTGACAGAATCTGGTCGAGGAATTCACGCCACGAAATCATAGCGATGTCGTCTGCTTTCTCTTCTTCGTCTTTTCCACGAACTTTCAAACAAAATAAGAAAAAAAGGAAAGAGGCGATTGCTCAGTTTTAGCAGTTACAGCTACAGAAAATTGTCGCGTTGTACAACAGTTGTATTTGACGAGATACATATAATGCTGTCTGATACTCGCCGCTGTTGTTGTGCTCATCAGCAATAAGATTGTTGGTGACATATAGTAAAGAGTTTTCCTAAGTGCACGACAACCCTTTCATAATTGTTCCCGTCATTCCAGCTTATACAATCACAGCTAAGAGAGATAGAATATTTACGTTGTTTTCTGCGAGGTCACGTTTGTTATATTCCTATCCTGTTTAGATATAGAAGTTTCTTCTCTCTTAGATGTGTTTTCTTGGCAATAGAGACAAAAAGGAGAGTGCGTATCTCCGATATATTCATTAGTTATGTTTTGTATATATAAGAATGGTTTGTGGTGATACACCCACTGCTTTAATTTTGCCTTGAAATGATCCCATTCATTCGACGAAAGTTGCTAATACTAGGAATGTATATTATATCATTTTCTTTTTCCGTGGAAATTACCAGTAGAGTCTATTAGCTTGTTGCTAGAGATACGTATGGATTCATTCTTTTGTTGAGACAATTTTTAAAACATTATAGTTATCCTTCATTTGGATTACTTTATTTTTAAGAAAGGTGTGCATTCACATTCTTTGATTTTCTTCAAAATGAATTTAAACACAACCAGCGTTTTGAAATTTGTTATTTTTTCCACTCTTCAATACACATCTTTTTTCGGAACAAACTTCGTTTATTTTAGGAGGGGGGGGGGGCGGGTCCTGAAGGTGATTTTTTTTATTATTAAAGATAGGCTATTTTAACCTTGTCCATCTCATTCGGCATGTTCAAATTAGAGGAAAACAGTGAAAAAAAATCGACTTTTTCAAACATCTTGACTAACTTCAAAATCTATCTAGTCCGTCAAATTTTCACAAAACTGGATAAAACTTTGTGAACATCTTTTTGACATAATATCTAAAAAGTTACATATTTTCAGCTGTTTATATGCAATAGAAAATCTTCTAGAAATTTTTGAAAGTGCCATGTAGCGAAATTTCAAATTTCGCCATTTTTTCATACTAAAAACCCATTTTTCT
>JBCEWB010343849.1:0-12716 GCA_039654565.1 Peronia peronii | reverse complement strand
CCCCCCCCTCCCCCCCCCCCCCCCCCCCCCCCCCCCCCCTCCCCCACCTTTACAATTTGTGTTATGACATATGACAGAGACAGACAAGCAGGAATCAGACAGACTGAGTGGCTAACTGTGCCAAATGGCTCATACACATATATACAAAAAATGCATTGCTTTGACAATGCTGACTTGAGCTGACCATACACATGTGATGAACACACCACATGAATGGGACATGAGAAAAACAAGCAAATGGGGAAAGACATCGAATGAGAGAAAAGTGAACTGTGTCACACATGAGAATGACATTTTGACACAAAACAAAAACAAATGAGAAAGAGACAGGCAGATTTAAAGGTGAATGTGCCAAACATGACAAACTCCCTGTCGAATGTCCTTGTCTACCTCTTCAACCACAGGCACACACAAAAAAACTGCATTGGTGTAACAAAGTTAAATCTAGTGAACCACACATATAAGTCATGAACAAACCACATGATGACAAACACAAGACAAATCAAAGCCAAAAAGCAAAGTCTGGTGTCTGACATGCTATAAATGTTTACTGTACATTATGTCATACACATACAATAACATGTTTGAGATACAAAGTGTTGGGAAAACAAAGAAGAGAAGAAAGAAAAAAACCTCAATGGGACATTCCTAAATCTTATCAAGATTTTGTAACCACATCATATCAAGGATTTTCTACTATAACAGAAACCATAAAAGAACGAATGTGTGTAATTATGAGACCAAAACAAAAAAAAGAAAATGAGGGGGGAGATGTGTGTCAATTAAGGTGCAGTTTTCATACAAACTTAACAAGAACCACAAAACCCAGGGGTAGGAAGTTAAAAAAAAATATTTAAAAAAAACAAACCACTTATTAATTACTTCTTCCAAGTAAGGATAGTATGATTGGTTCACCTTATTTCTGATCATACTCAGAAAAACTAGTAATAATATAATGATGACATTTGTATAAACTGTTGTTTTGTTTTTTTTCTTCATATGACCTACTTATGATTTTATTTAAAACACCTTACATGATGTGACTGCCAAATACCTGATCAGCAATCACCAGATCAAGGAGATGCTTGGCTTGGATTTTAAAAAAAAAATTTTTTTCAAAATAGCAACAGACAAACAATTACCTATGATTCCTCCCTAAACTAAAGAATATGTACAGGGGATAAATAACAACAAAAAAAAAGTCACACCTTCCTAAAAATGCCTTTTTCCCACACAAGTAAGTCACAGCAACAAAGAAAAGTACAGGTAATTCAAGCTTCACTACACTGGACTTTGAAGGGAGAAGAATGTTAATTCAAAGCTTCACAGAAAGAAAAACAGGATGATACATTAAATCTGCTCATTGCAAGATTCTGTATGAAGACAATGACAACAGAACTCAGAAACATGCCAGTAAAGAAAACACCATCTCTCCTAGCACTTGTAAATCATAGATACTCCAGGCATCCAGTTGCTGTCCTGATTTGCTGCTCCCACTATAATCTCTCATTTCTTGGCAGTATGGACAGAAGAGAATACATCTGGTGACAAAATGTTCAGACTGCCTCAAGTTGTAACTAACTATACATGTACTTTAATAAAATTGGCAGCACTTTTGAATGCAGAATGCCCATATGCAAAAATAGAAACATTTCACTTCCTGCCAGTCTTTGGACTGTATGTGCTGACAACTATCTGATGTTCATATTTCAAGACTGTCTGTATATACCCAGCAACAATGTGATCATAACATGAACAATGTAGACATTTTCAACTTGGCTGGAAAAAAGCTGTTCCATGATCAATTTTCATAAATGTGTATTGGAAGCTAAAAATGATGGATCCAAGTTTTACTTTGAAAGAACAAAAGGGGAAAGATAGATGAATTGATGTGCAGATATAGGCTACATTCCTTTTTCATATTAAAAACAAAATATTTTTTTTAAAAAAATGTTCAGAATTACCATAACAGAAATTGTCGAATCTATTACAGAGTAATTTCACAAGCAGTAAACTGACACAAGGCATCTTCTATAGCTAACAAGACACCCACCAATGCGATGGCAGGACTAAGAGATCGCTTACAATAAATTATTACAATCAAGGTAGAGAGTTACAGCCTTTACACACATCAATCATTTGCCCACCAACAAGGATATGTGGCCATTGATGAACATTTCAGAGTGGGCAGACTTAGATTATAAGGCAAAGTTTGTGCACATTTCATGTTTAATATATTGTATGATTGTTTAATGAACAGTTGACTGAATGAGCCAGAGCAAAAGCATCTGAACTTACTTAGAAAGAACTGCACCATGTTTTGCTTCTTTCTCTCATATAAAAGTTACTTCACAAGAGCCTCAAGTTTTCTCTCTCCTCATTCACTAGCACATTGTGTCAGCAATTAACATGATCGCAGGCAGATTCAGCACAAGAAAAATGCCAACCACACATCAATACATCAGGATTTAGGAATCAAGTTTGGGAATTCTGGGTTTATCAATTTATGCATACATTTTGACATGCACACATACAGATTTTGAAATAATCACAGAAATTGTGTCAGAAGGGATCAAACAAGCCCATCACTGGAGTGACATCCAACAGGTATAAACAAGCAAGTATGTCTTCGTTATCGCTATCTTCAAGCGCCTTGATATTCTATGGCAATGATCATGATGTGCCTTGCTGTTTCTCACAAATGCCCATGCTGGTTTGGAAGATACACTCTATATCCTCACATAAAAACTTACACTACAATTTGATGATGATTCTGAATAATTGATATTCATAACGTGGTAAAATCTCTGATGAAAAATACTAATCAACTACAATAACCACACTGAATACACTCTGTGGGGTTAAATACGACACTGAAAAAGAGGGAAAATAAAATTGAAAATTATAATAAAATAAAAATGTTGAACAAAATAGGCTGGAGAAAAAACCTGATGGAAACAAATCCGTTATTTGAAATATGAAATTTGTAAAACAAATAAATGCTCTGATAATTGCCACATCAAATTTTGGTCATCAGGTTTCATACATGAGTACATGGATGGGCAGTGATTACCTGCTAAATGGATGTGTAGAGGAATGGTCAAGGATGTATGGCATGTGACCAGCTGTTGTGATGTGTAGATTATTTCACAACTTATGGATGAAACTAGTGAATCAAATGCTTGTCAAAGTACATACACTTTTTCATGCACACATCAAACTGAATGAGGAGAAGTTGTCCTAATAAAAATATTGTCACCCTTTTTTTTTTTCTCTTCAGCTTCTCTTTTTGTTTTTGCTTCCTTTGAAGGCCTTCTTCAAAGTATGACTT
The DNA here is from genome assembly GCA_039654565.1 of Peronia peronii. Classification (NCBI taxonomy): domain Eukaryota; kingdom Metazoa; phylum Mollusca; class Gastropoda; order Systellommatophora; family Onchidiidae; genus Peronia; species Peronia peronii. The sequence continues at coordinate 9,385 of JBCEWB010343849.1, read as the reverse complement.
AAATAAATGTCAAGAATAATTTTCTCTTTGATACTATACTCCAACTGACAAAGACTACAGATCTAGGGAAGGAAAGATAAGGAATTCCTGCAAGAAATCTCATTCCATACAACTTGTGAGCTAGCAGGATACACATAGTCATTTCAATCTGATAAGGATGTACCATATGAAAGAGTTCAGTAAATATGGTATAATGAAAAAATAAGGATAATCTGTATCGCAATAAAGTGGGTAATATATTTTCTTGCACAGTCATTCCAACGTCCATCTCTTTAACATGGTAAGGTGAAATGTATTCTTCAAATTGCCTACAATTGTGCAAAAGTTAAAAATGTATGAAAACTACTGGCACTGCAATAGCTGACAGTGGTAGTGAAGAAAGGACTTTGAAAGAAGTAGGCAAAAGTGGTCAAGTGTGATGTAATGCCTCTCTACCGGTCAGCTTCTGAATGAAATCTTTCCGAATGGCTCACAATCACACAATCATTGTGAAAATTAGCATATATAAGTTTTGTTTCAATGAGGAAAGGTAGGGTTTAAACAAAACAAAAAATATCAATCAAGTCAAATTAATTGAGCAACAATCACACACCTGCCGACACACTAACCACAACAAGTGAAAAGTGACAATATCATACAATGTTACATCAAGGAAATTTCTTCGCACCGTAAATTCCAAGGTTTCTGTACCACTGACAACATAACGACCTCATCAATGACAAATACATTACTTAAAGAATGATAAAAATGACATTAATTTAAATTCAAATGTAAAATCTCTTGAAGTCCAGTAATAATACAAAGTGCACTCGCCCGTCTCTCCGCTAGATTTTTTCTATGAATCTCCTGTCGCCAGGTCTTTGTGAAATCAGATCTGTGCAGTGCTGAATTCTTTCCTTTTCTTCACTCACAGCCACAAAGTTTTGTAAAAGTCCCAAACTCAGCCAGGCTCCACGGTAAAAATAATCTCCTCAAAAGTTCCCAAGAGTTTCAATCTTAGGCCAACGAAACACAGAATCAACACGAATGCTCAATCCCTTGTCTCAGTTCTTACATATGCCATGCTTCACTATATAGTGTTTTGTTTCCACAGGAAAAAAAGTCTGTATATTTCTTTGACAAAATTACAAGGAACTTCTAGATGTAAAAACAAAAAAAACAACAAAAGAAATGTACCGTGCGTGATGCAAATAGTTAAAAATTGTCTATGACCATCAACTATAAAAAGTTCCACATAACCTACACCTAACAACACCAAATCCGAACGAACAAGACGACAGTAAAAAAATCCACATTAGTTCCAAGTCCGGTCCAATCCCAGTGAAAAACTATAATACCATTGTGGTGAAGGGGCACAGATGGCAGGGTGTCATTTTGCATCAAAAATGACACCCTTTTGTTGAGTCCTGGCAGCCTTCTTTCTCTTCCAGTTATCTTTCACTTCACTCTTCTTCATCTTCTTCCTCAGATTCTTCATCCTCATCAGCTTGTTCCAGCCAGTTCAGCCACTGATTGACCTGTCAGACAGAAAGTAACAGCAAAATTGCATGAAGACTGGTCTGATATTGAGAAAACGTCCACTTTAACAACAACATACAAATCTCTTTGCGGCACATTATCTACTCACACTAAAAGAATGCCCTTAAAGTGATTATAGCTGTAACATTATGGAAAAAACATTCTACTGGAAAAACATAAGCTTCTGTAATTCCGCAGCACTGAATCACAAACAAGTGACTGCTATAATCCAGAACAGGTCATTTCAGATTTCTACATATGATTTTGCAATAAAAGTATAAATCTGGTTCAGTTATAATTCTTTTGAGAAATTGATATTTTCAGAACTGTAGGAATAAAGTAGACCACATTGGACATTTCATCTGATATTCCTAGATCCCACATTTTCTAATTGCTCCCAATCCTGGTGTTTGCAAACTATTGAATATAAATAAAACATAACATAATAACCATGAGCACACCAAGATATGCACACTGCGCAAATTTTGTCAGTAAGCTAGAGGGAGAGAGAGACAATAAATGACACAGAAAGAAGTCAACTGACCTGGAAAAGAGCTTTTCCTTTGCCTGGATACTCATCATTAACTTCTTCTTTCCAACGCAGGTACACGTCTTCATCAATCACCTCCATGTCATACAGGTTTACAAAGAAGCGCAGGAACATACCTGTTCGTGAATAAAATTCAAACATGACATTCTGCTATTTTCTGGAATATGTTTTATAACTACAAGTATATATATAAGGCATCTTTTGACCATCTGGAACTGACTGTATCCATTCTGTGAGTTGTCACTGCTCTTTAATCTTCAATTTTCAAGGCACCCTCTTTCTCACCACTCATTCCGCCAACCTCCAGTCTTCTAGTCTCACATTCTCCGAGGACAAAAACCTTATTCACACACACACACACAATAAATTAAAAAAGAGGGAGGAAGGGAGAGAGAGGGAGAGAAAGGGAGTGAGCGGAGGAGAAGGATTCCAGTATGAACAAATCAATTTACCTTTTGGGAATTGATTTGTGTAACAGAACACCTGCACAGCATACAAGGCTGCCATTTGGAGCTTTGTATTGTCATGCAAAAACATCTGGAGCACTCCCTGTAAAAAAAAAAGATAGTGCAATAATATATCTCAAGAAAATCACACTTATTTGCCAGTAATGATGGATGTTTTCTAACCCATGTTTGATCACCAGGTTTATTTCAGACAAAATTAAGTTGCTCCTATGGCAAAAATGCAGCATAACATCCAGTACATTCTTACACAATCATGGGACTGAATTATAACAAAAATACAAAATGAGATGAACAAAAAAAAAAAAAAAAAAAAAAAAAAAATCACTCACAAAAACATTACCAAATCAAATTATGTTCCATAAAGTCATCCCACCAACTGAAAAAAAAGTTACCCATCAAAAGCCTAAACTCTGAAAAAAAAAAAAAAATAAAAAAATGAAACAGCCATGCACTGCCCTCCGGCACATTAATTAAAAACCAATAGCTATACTCTGCCTTGTTTTCTTTAGAGCTAATGTTCTCGCTCTGTGAACATGTTAATCCAATGTAACGTACACATAATTTCAGGAGCTGTCAGATTTTTAAAACCAACATTTTCAATGTTTCATATATGTCACTCTGGATTACAGAGGATTAAGTTATCAGTTCTACCTTCAGTTTCTCAAGAAGTTCTTTCTCTTTGTCCATTAGAGCTTTCTCAGGAGTGACAGTGACATCAGTGTTCTCCTTCAATGTGCTCTCAGATGTGATGTATTTGAGAATGCTGGAAACACAAGTGGTTACTGGCATTTTACATCTAGACAAACCAGATTTCTCAACAAAACATTTCAGGTCAACTCTCCATGTTAATCAAAAGAAGCACAGAAAAAAATGCAAACCAAGACTGAACTACAGCCAAACAGCTTCATCAGTTCCATTTATCCTGAACTCTTTAAGTCTATTATTGCTACTAAAAAAATATCTTTCCATTCTAATGACAATTCTGTGCCCATTTCTTCAGCAACAGCAATGGCCTCCCCATCTATCAACTGATGGCTAATCTGCTCTCTGATAATTAAAAAATAACATTGTAATCTCTTGTTTATAATGAACAGGTTACACCCTTTTCTGCTTGTTGTTTAGATAGCACAGAATAAGAATAGCTTGAGACAACAGACAACTACTGGAAAGAAGCATTGAAAAAGCATGCCTGATGAGAGACCCACCTTGTAACAAGGATATTGATAAAGCCAGGGTCTGACTGCAGCGAGGGTTCGACCTTTTCCTTGATCCACTTGAACACAGCTGCTGCAGAGGGCTCAGCAGCAATCTGCCTTCCCAGTTCTGATTGGATGCGCAGTAAGGGGAACATGAAGCTCAGGCCACGATCCTCTAGAATTTCCAACATTCTCTCTTTGCGTTGGTCAACCTCTGTAAGGGAGATAACAGATTAAATACTTTAAATGCACTTTTGAAAGGAAAGCACACATATATCAATTCCTCAATATTCCTCAGCATCAGCAGGAATAGCTGTCTCAAAGGAAACTACTGAACTAGAAAAGGCTGGTAAAAAAAATCTCTAAGATAAACGGAATTCATAGAATTAAAAGAAACATTTTTAAAAACCAAAAGCCTTTCAAGAATTCTGAGACCAGGATCTGCCATTTGTTAAGTCAACATGTAATATAGAGCCCAAAGAACATTTTGTGCAAAAGAATCATTTTTTCATTCATAATTTTATGTCTCCTGATAAATATTTGAAAACATCTTTCAAATGTCTATTAACTTCTAAAGCAATTCTCATAAGCTATTTACTCAACCTGCAGATTTTGATAATACAAAGATCTTTCAAAATTTTGTTGACTTTTAAATAACTTTTGATAATTCACGTTTCAGATTTGACAATTTCCACAAATTCATAACTGAATTCATGTGCACTTGATATACTGAATCCAAACATCAGCCTGTGCAAAACTCACCTGGCAACATTTTCTGGAGATCCAGTTTGCTCCTGTTGAAAGTGTCCACTAGCCATTCCTTATCCTTGATCTTATGCATGTGCTGGAGACACAGCATGAACAGTGGGTAGTGCACACCCCCTTCAAATGGCTCTGACAGATCTATCAGGCTGACCAGCCCCAGGGTGGTGGCCATGGCTCCAAAGCGAGCCACATGGGACTTCACCAGGGGCACGTCCGTCTCAAGCTCTCGCATCTGATTACACACTTGCTTGAAACCCTGAAAAGAGGGAGAGAAGATGTCAAGTTATGCAACCTGTAATCTGTAACATTTCATCAACATCTGACTCGACACAAATCATAAATCCTATGTAACAAAATAAAAATAATAACAACAATAATCTGAACTTGCCTCCAGTGAAACAATTAAGTCATATCAGCTTGAATCAGACCTGCTAAACAGAGACAGATGACTTAAAGCTGTATCTAAATCAAAGGCTGACTATCTGATAGGTTTTCTTGAACATATTACCTACCTCCATGAATTGTTCAGATGAGATGATATTCTCTGATTTGAGATCATCAATCAGCTTCATTGACAGTTCCTGTTCAGCATCTGCAGAGACACATAGAAAACCTCATCAATTTCAAACAAGCAATGGTGTGAAGCAACACTTCCAATTCTGTACACTGCAGAGATGCCAAATGTAGCGGACCAATATACAGAAGATTACTCTTGGTCGTCAAATATCACCAGGTCTCACACATAATCATTAAAATCTTCAGTTTATGAACAAGCTGGCATTAATATGTCGATCATTTGCTTGCACTTGCCAGAAATGAAACTGGATATTGAATTTAATATCAGTAATTTTCATAACGATTTTTTTTTTTTTTAAAAGTGAACTCTCTTTCTTCTCACATTAAAAAAAAAAAATACACGCTGACAACAAAATAGGAAAAAGAGGAGGAACAATTTCGTATGAACCTGAACGAATGGCATCTCTAGAATGTCTCATATCTTAGTGTGCTATTCTTTGAATGACCTATAAATTCATCTATCACCCCAAAACTTTGCCAATCCAAAGACAAGAAAACTATAAATATGTCAGTTTACATTTTATATTCCTCTCGACTATGAGGAACGGCACTTATACAGGCAGTATTTAGGACTATAAATGAAGCAATTATATATTTAGAGCGCTACATGTGGGATCTCATCTAATTAGAGACTTGGCTCAACAGCATGACAAAATTGCAGAATACAACAAAGTCCACAGGTGTAAATAAACTGAGACAGAAATAAAATTCTTACCTGATTTCTCGACAGAATCTAGCATTATGTGTGCCAGAAGATCAGGAATCATTTTGCGTGGAACATTCATCAGTTTGATATCGGTCACAGCATCAGAGAGACTATGGCTTGCATAGCACTCTGAGAGTAGGTATGTCTGAAAGAAAAAAAAAAGGAATATTGCATGAATTCAACCATTAAGAAATACCTTTCTCCATCATTTCCTCTTTCTATTTGTTAATTAAAAAACAATACATATTTTACATGTGAGTGCAGCTCATTTCAGAAACAAATTCTGAAATTCAAACATCCTGTATTGCCAAAGAGCACAGAGCATCATAACTTCACCATTTACCAGAGTCATTATAAAAATATATACACTAAATGAATGAACACTATTGCACCAGAATGATTACTTGCTGAGTCAAGATTAACATATTCATGGCAAACAAAGAAGAGGGCATGATCTTATGGTTTTCAAAAACTGCCAAGCCAAAATTTGCATTTAGAGAGAAATTCCATAGAGATGAGATGTCATAATATCCATATGTAACATCGAAATGCAATTCTTGATGATCCAAAACCAGATCTATAACAAAAACCTAAAAGGAAAATAATTTCCTTACGAGTTTGTCAACCATTTTCTCTCTGGTGAGCTTTTCTTTCACTGGGGATTTTGTCTTTTCTTCTTTTGTCTGTCTGGTGGCAACAGGCTGCTGTTGCTGCTGCTGCTGTTGATGCTGTTGCTGCTGAATCAGCCCAAGAAAAAAATGAGTAGATGAAAACCATGACTCTCATGACATTAACCAATAATAACATCTGAGAATTAATGAGTAAACGAAAACCTGCGATTTTCTTGATAATAATCAAAAACAATTAACCATAATTCATGAGTAAACGAAAACCTGTGACTTTCATGACATTAACCAAAAACAGTAAGCCAGAATTGCGGATGTGTAGAATAAATTCTCAATGCATATAATTTTCCATTTGGTTAGATCCATTTGATGAGGACAATTCAGAATTCACACATATAAATCAATAAATAAAAATTCTCCTTAAATTAACCCATCAATCCAGTGTTCTCAATTTCTGAATCTCCATAGCCCTTGCTCCAGTGCTAAAAAAAAACAAAAAAAAAACCAGAGAAGCAACAGCAATGTAAAGCTACATGAAAAATGGATGAAAACCATTTTCACTGGGAGGAGTTTCTGAATGAAACTATTGTAAATTTATGTGTACAAAGTGATGTCATGTAATACAATTATCTTTAGTGCTTGCAGGAGGAAGTAAATTAGTAGTTATAAATACTGCAAAAATGGGGTCTGCAATACAATCTAACATAAAACATTGTTTTTCCCCAGCCTTATTACTTCCTTTTGAGAGATACACAGGTTGTTGAGCAAACGCAACACAGATGGAAAAATCATGTACTATTTTGCTTGAAAGAGGAAAGTGAGGAAAATACATTCTTCTTATCGTAAAAATTCTGTCACGTTTTTCTGGAATAAACATGTTCAATAAAATGAGCAAAAAGTGATTTATTGCGCTCACTACCATGAGTGTATTAGAGAAGAAAACAAAGCACGATTTGCTTATATCTCCTGACTTTCAAAATCTGCATTGCAAAGCCAAAATTTGTATTTGGAGAGAAAATCCATAGAGCTGAGATATTTTTATATCCATAAAATTAACATCAAAATGCAATTTCTTGATGATCCTCGACTAGACCTAGAAAAAACTTATAAGAAAAATGCTTTCTTCTAATTGCAAAAATTCTGTCAAATTTTCCTGGAATAAATAGTTTTTAAAAAAAAGAGCAAAAAGTAATTTGCTGCCCTCATTACTATGAATATTCAACAGTCCTGTATCTAGCAAAATAATGTAAGTAATTAGTGAAAAGCTATGTCTACTGAAAAGACTACATAGCAAACATCTGGCCATCAATCTGGTTAAATAGGTTGTCGGACTTACCTGCTTGTCCAAAAGAGGATTTAGCATCTCTGAAATATCGGTGCTCTTTTTAGCAGCAAATCCAGATTCTCTGGGTGCTGGATGCTGAGCCTGGGCAGAGCGTGGCAGCATGGATGGTGTATTTGGCTTGAACATGGTGAAATTCTTCACTGGCCGCAGACTCACTTCCTCCTTTATCCCGTTAGTCACTGGGGGAATTGCCAGGGGAGGCGAAGCAGATGGAGATGGTTGATTAGGTGCTCCCAGAGGTGCCGAGCCTGTTGATCCTGACATGATCAGGTTGCTGGGACCGCCAGGTACACCGCCAATCTGTGTCTGCTGCTGAATTTGCTGCTGTTGAGCCATACGCTGAAACCTGGGTGGGAGATCTCTGTTCATTCCTGTCAATCAAAACCATATCATTTTAATGGATCACTGCTTGAAGAACACCAAGTCTGAGCCTGTCAAATGTTCCCTCATTTTTGATGGAAATCATTCTAAAATCTGTATTAAATGTTAACAAATCTGAACACTGGACAATGGTATTGTATTAATTTATCCTTACAGAAAGGATTTACTGGTAATTTACACGAGTCACAAAACAAGAGCAAACGGAGTTGCTGTAATCGTGTAATTTCAAACCTGCCCGTGAAGGAAATTTGAGACAGTGATGTTTCAGATGCTGGTAACTGACAGCTGTACTAACCTCCTTGCTTATTTTGTGGTTGTTGTTGGAAGTGGTTGTTCGTTTGGTAGTTTTGTTGTTGCGGATTATTGTAGCCGCCACCACCACTACCTCCACCTCCTCCTCCACCTTGCTGATTGTATCCACCCTGGTTATTGTTGCGTCTCTGATTGTTGGGGGAACCACTGCCATCTTGTTGTTGTTGTTGGGGTTTACCTCGTCCTTTGTTATTGAAGTTGTTTTGGAAATTATTTTGGTAACCTGATGAATAAGCAGGATACAAAAGTACATTCATACCATTTTCTAATCAACAATGGACCAATATATCTCATTTTTTTTAACATGGAAAATATCTCGTCTCTGAATTTTTACTACACAATCTTAACTCTTAAGAAAAGGCAAATTTCACATACATTCTTCTTAAAAAAATTGTTTAAATTGTTTAAAAAAACTGAAAATCACACAGGCCTGTAAAGTCGAGTGTTTGAAAAGGACTATTATCACATCTAACTGACATTCCAAACGTACCTTTTTAAAAATTCAATCAGAAAAGATAACCTTGAAGACTTACTTGGATTCTGTTGGTTGAACCTATTCCTGTTCATATTGTTGTTGAATGCCGGTGGCATGGCTGTGAAGGGGTCCATCTGTATAACACCTGGGCCCACACCTATAGCATTGCCTGTGAAAATGTGAAAAGTCAAACTGGTAAATTTCTGCTCCGATGATAAAATGAGAAAATCTCATTCAGAAACAGCCTCTACCTCACTGACGCAAAAATGTTTCACATGATTATAGGTATTGAAGCATCTTCAATAATTCACATTCATAGTCTCTAGTTTATGGCCGGAAGAGAATGAGTCCCTTACCATTAAGGGGGTAAGTGGGTGAAAATTTCAGATTATTATTTCACCAGACTAAGAAGAGAAACTTTGACATGTTGTTGTGTATGACTGGGAAAGATGTTTTTCACTTTCAAAT
>JBCEWB010343738.1:1969-21483 GCA_039654565.1 Peronia peronii | reverse complement strand
AAATGTGGAAGGAACAAAGATAATGGTTAATGTTATGCCGTATCCTAGATTGCTATAATTATTGATCCCGATCGTGCTGGATTTGACCATAAATCCCACTCTGGTTTTTACGTTGTACTTTCACTAGGTCTATCATATTTTATATTGATACCATACATGATAGATCCAGATCAAATTATTCTGTGGTCTTTACTTTTATCAAACTATCAAATAGACCAAGGAATTAATTGGAAATAGTGACTTAATTTTTCTGTACATATTTCCTGGATTTTACTTTATTTAGAAATGCTGTGAATTTGAAAATATGTGTAAATTACAGCTGTCTCCATAAATTCTTTGACTGGATACTGCACAACAAGTTTTATCATCAGACATATCCCTGTTTTGGGTTGAAAATCCCTGTTTCTTTTTTCAAGAGAAATCCCTGGTTCGACCATGGTGGGATTGGCAACCCTGCAAATCCTTTTTTTTTTTCCTTTTTAAATCCTGACTAGAATTAATTTAGTGGCTGAAAAAGCATGAATTTCAGCACTCATGTCATTGTTCAGATAAACAGTTTAATAATTTAATAAGAGGCAGAAATATAAACAGGAGAAAAACTTGCTGTAAAAAAAAAAAAAAGGGAAAAGTGGATGAATTGCCTTCCCAAATCCCACTAGATGGAAGTTGAGATGTGTCAGAAGATGAGCCTGCTGTTTGCCTATCTGTATGGACTACCAGTAAATACACAATATCAACATTAAGAGTTTGTTGCTACATGATTGTTTGTGATGCTATTCACAGATGAAAAGCTTGTCTGCTTCATAGTGAATTTTTATGAAAATATGATGTTACTTCTCAGGAGCAAGGGTCTCTGTAAGAGCCCTTTTGTACTTCTGTCATGATGGTTTACCTGGGGAAACTACTGTGCTTCAGACAGAAAAACTGGATGATATATACAGTTATCAAGTATTAGCATTTAGTCATGCAGAAAACTGAATTCCTTGTGATCAGTTTGTGGTTGGAAAGAGATGATCTGTTCATGCTCTGAAAGAATTGCCCAATATTGTATGATCTGGGGCTTGCATGTAATGCTGTGTCTGGAACTTATATCAGCTCTGTTTGTGCATGCACTATCAATTTCCTTCAAAGTGCTTGTTTTTTTTTTTTTTTTTTTGCTTTTTTCTGTTTGCATGATGTATTGTCTGTGATACAAATGGGTACTTAGCAAAAGCACAGGACTACTTCAGTCAGGTTGTCAAAGGCATCCCAGAACTCTCTTCATGGTTATATGGATTGAAGATAAGTTGATGTCATTTCATACTAGCAGCCCAGATATGCTTTCCAGGAAGCTTGTAACATACAAAAGTGTCTCCATTGCATTTGTTGGGCAATAGCGGGCAATAGCAGACAATGATAATGCTGAGAACCTGTGCTGTTTGAGAAAAAGTGCCATACAAATAATGCCATCTGTTGTTAGTTATTTGTCTCCAAAAGGAAATTCTGTCCTTAGTTTATGAGATATATTGCTGAGTAAGTAAATTCACATACATGCATCAGCGTGTATCAATATTGTACAAATAACACCAGAATAAAGCAGTCTTAAATAGCTATTTAATTAATGGCTGCAGTAAAATTTTTTTTGTTTTTTGTTTTTTTTTGTTTTGGCTGAAGGAACTGCATAGAGGCTAATTTGTTATCAAAGTAGCAGCTGTCATTCCAAAGGTTGTTATTGTAGACCTCAGGCAGCTTATTATTTTTTGCCTCTGCAAGAACAGAATCTTACTGTGCCAACAAGTTAAATGCCCACACTGACTGCTAATGAAGATTTTATTTCAGAATAAATAGGTAAAGGGGATATTGTTTCTGTCAGCAATAATCATATATTTATTCCAATTTTCCAGTTTATATCCAAAGGTGGCCTGAGTCACATGATGGATATCTTCATGAATGGTTCCTTACAATGCAAGGAAGGTGCAGTCTGGAGTCAGGTAGGAGAGCTAAACCTAAGGAGTGTGGGGTTATATTATACTTATAAATAGCCTAGGTCCCATTGGATTTTACTGCAAATTATTTATATTCTTTCAGTGGTAGCATTGGAGCACCAAAAAAAAAAAAAAAAAAAGTTGATGAAGAAGAAGAAAAAAGTATTGAAAATCTGAAGATCTGATACATAAAATTGATTTGTAGTATTTTGAATCTTAGATTGAAAAAGCCAGAATTTGAAAGCATGAAATCTGTAGCAAAGAACATTGCATCTAGTTACAAACTTTCAGAGTATAGAAGTTTTAGGCTAGTACTATATAAATGCGACTTTCAGTGAGGTGGAAAACAATGAGAGCAAAACATGTTATGCTGGAGTAAGCCATCTATAATAACTGTGAATTTTTGACAGTTTATGATAAAAAAATTTTTGTGTGTGTATTTTGTAGTGGAACCAGGAGTGCCTGGGCTATCTCCTGCGCCTCATCTCTCAGTTCTCTGTGGACGACCCTGGTCAAAGTGAAGCAGAGAGCAGCAGTCCCCGCAACAGGAGACCCATGAGTAAAAAGGGCAACTCCTTCATCATTTCCACCATTTCACAGGTAATTCACAACAGCGAATTTTGTCCATTTGCATATGAAATAGACATTATCCTGCCATTTGTGGGACCGTCGTATCTCCAATCTTTTACTGCAATCTTCAGTGTACTGGCTGAGATTGAGTGATGGACGCCAAAAATAGAATAAAAGAGAAAATGACTTAAATATTTGCCTTTCATTTTGAAAGTGATAAAGTAAGACTATGCTGCAGTGGGCAGTTCATTCAATATTAGAGGAATTAAAGAAGCTATTACAAACTTTTGATGTCAGATGTAATTGTGGAGTGTTAGATAACAAACAGCATTAATTTTCATCCTCACTGTAACATTCATATTATTGGACTGTGGCATTATGAAATAACATAATTTGATCTGAATCTTGAACAGATGTTCTGCAGTGCATTTGTCTGTGCCAGCTTTAGGCAATGTTTTTTAGCGATGATTCTCCACCTGTTTTGATCTTTGTACGTAAATCTTGAAAATGCTGTTAATTGAAAAAATGTTGTTTTTATAATTTGAAAAATGATTTTGATTTGAAATGAGTTCTAATTTCCTGTTTAAAATTTTCTTCCAGTCCATTCTGGAAAAACTTGATGTCCAGGCTGTGGTGAAAATTCTCATGCAGATTCTCTATGATGCAGCCATGCCAATGTAAGCCTTAGCTTGTCTTTATTTTTCTATTTAATTTCCATACTGTTGCCTTAAATTCTGATCTATGTTCACAATGTAATCTCTCGATATATATTTGTCAAAAATGACAAACCTCTGTCTATATGGCTTTTGTCTTCATTTCAACTTTGCTAATCTCTGTAAGTCAGTAGCAAGGAGGTTTGATGCTTTCCCAAATATTTATATTTAATCTCTCATTTGACCCTAAAACAACCATCTAGAGATTATACAAGGGCTGTATAAACTATTGTGAGATACTCGTATCAGTATTAAACATAAATTTGTTGTTTTTAAAGTGTAAACTTGCTCTTGATATTTTTCCAATCCTGTAATAAGTGTTGAATTCTTCGATTTTTCATTAAATGCTGGCTAGAGAGATGTATTCTATAGATATCAATAACAGAAAGGGTCACATTTAAGAAACATTCTTTATGCTTTTTCAGGGACTCAAATCAGCTCTACTGTGGCACCTGGGGCAGGCGTGAAGGTAAGAATTGGATATAGTTCTGTTGCTGTTACAACAATAGTCCAACATCATTTAATTATAAATTTCAGATGACAGAATGCAACAAGTGTGTACTTCATAATCTTCAGTTTAAGGTTCATATAGTGATCACATCTTACAATGATGGTTAACCAGTCAGGTATAATAATTAAAATAATGATTATCAGTGTTTTACATAAAATATTTAATTGCTTCGGAAATATATTGTGTGCATGGGTATTCAACCAATTTGTTTCTATGCATAAGAAAAAAAAAAAACACTGAATATTAGTACAAGTTATTCAGACCCATATATTGACACAGTTAAAAGGAAAATGTAGAATAAGAATGGTTTTATAAGTGCTGGAGTTGTTTCTGATTGAAGAGACGAAGTTGTTTCTTATTTCTGTTTCAGTTGTGCAGTACGCAATGTCTTTCCTAGTCTCACTAGCATTCTCCTGTGATCAAGTGCTGGATTTTTTGTGCAATGCTGATAATTTTCATCTTTGGCTGAAGCGATTAACTTTGGAGGCTCCAGAGGTACTATCTGAAGAGGCTGGTTATTCCTGTGTAGTTTCATTTTAATGTTTCAGTATTACAAGGGAGTTCATAGTTTATGTCCTACAAAGATTTCCTTCTAGGAGTAAGTACTATATAACATCTAGTGGCAGAATCAGACAAGACCAAGTGATATGTTTATATAAATAGAAAAGGGAAGGTAAATACAGCAAAAAGCAAATGGCAGACTAAAAGAGAAGATGCTTAGGACTGGTCGTGTTTGGTGTCTTTAATGCATGACTGAATGCTGAGAGCTATGGGGGAAAATGCTTACCACATCTCACCTGACAGATGAAAAGATGGACAAACAGATGGATGACTTTTCTCTTTAGGCTCATGTCTGATTGCATAAGACTTAATGCAGCAGCTTTTTTTTTCCCTTTTCTTTTTAAGAGTGTTATGTTTCTGCTTTATTGGACTTCGTTTTGTTTGTTTGTTTTGAGAGATTAGTTATAGGAATGTATCTTATTTAATCACCATTGATTTTTGAATAGGTGAATTGACTGTATACATTTACTAACATCTTATCTTTATGAGTGGTTCTTTTGGGCACAATAGCTGGTGACCTTTTGTGAGAAAAAAATAAAAAGATGGTTGAGTATCTTGACACTCTAAATAACTTGTGCATTTTTTTTCCCTCAAAGGCTCATGTACGTAAACAGGCTTGCCTGGGCCTGCACCGCCTGTGTCTGGGAAAGACAAAACAGGAAAAGAAAGGCACCGCATTTCTAGCACCAGTCCTGGAACAGCTCTTGACTTTCCTGTCAGACTCAGAACTATTCAAACCAAAGAAACATGAGGTGAGCATGTAATTAACTGGAATAAGTAAAGCTGACAAACATTATTTTCTGATTTTATTTATGATACAGACTCCACTGACATTGTAAGAATTTATGAATATGGGAAAATAAATCTGCATCCTTCATATGCAGAATGTGGATGGAAATGAACTTGTAGCAGTTCTGATTGTCAACACAGATAAGGACAAACGATGTTGTATGTTGCAGTATTTTACCTTTTTTATAAACATAAGTTTTAAAGAGCTGAAAATTCTGTGGGCCATTCATAAACATTTTGAGAGATCTGACTAATCACTGACAGGAAGAAGGGAAAATAATGTAACAATGAGCCTTTTCATATACATTTTCACTGTTTTAATTCATGCACAAATGGAATTGAATGCTTGATGTATGTACCAATGCACTGCTTTCAGATGGATTTCACCAGAGAGGAGAAAGAGATTTATGGTGCTGGTTGCCATGATTACTTCCTGTTCATTCCAACATGCCTTGATGAGCTGGATCCTCAGCAGGTAATACCCTATTGGGGCAACTTTTGCATCTCCTGAGTATATAACTTAGTTCTCATTCAGCATGAATTGATGAAATCTGTACAACTTCATTACACTTATCTCCTAAAATGCCTTGTACAAGGCTTGTAGTAGTGTTATCTGGTGCCAGAGTTAGTGCATTTCAACTTATTGCACTGAACATGTAGTGTGGAAGCTGATGATTTCTTTGCATTTTGGTCATTTGTGGCATATGGGTTTGAACATAAAGGGAGACATAATTAGAAATGGAAATATACTAGTCGTTTTGCATCATGTATATCTTTATTAGCCTGACTGTTTTCATAACATCAAAATATTTTTCAGTGGTGTATGAAAACAGCTTGTCTCTGTTGCGGTAGGAACGCTTAACCCAGTATTTCCAAAAATTGAGGTTTTCTCATGCTCATGTCATTTTATCTACCTTCGTTTGGAAATTATGTTACAAATACCATATATTTTATGCAATATTTACGAATTATCCAAGACCATATGCTCAGGTTTTCTGTTACTCATACATTGTTTTGCACAAACAAACTGATCACCCTTTTTTTTTTAGCTCCTCTTGGTTTAAAATACCTAAAGTAAATTGTTTTTATTGTGACACTGACAAATGGATATGACAGTGCGAATCCAATTTTTAAAACAAAAAATTGTTTTGTTTCAGACAAACATCAACATGGATGCATTACTGAAGCAAGTGACAGATGACATTCTGAACCGACCATATTATGAGACTTACAAAGGTTATGAAGAGGATGAAGGTCTCATTGGATTGCTGAATGTTGCTGCTGCCTTGTACAAACACAATCCTCCATTTGTTCATTCTGATGAGAATGTGGTAAGTTCATGTTTGGAAAATTTATTGTATTACAGAATTAAAGGTGTGCAAGCTTGTTAATTTCTTTAATCTATTAATTCCTTTACAGATGTCTATTAATTGAGTAACGTAATATGTATTCTTTATATAACTTTCCTAGCTTTTTGCATACTCATTACATTAGACAGTATTGTAGTGTTACAGCAGAGATAATATAACAGTAGTAATGATGTAAATAATATTTTGAAACAGATAAATTTGCCATTATCATTTATACTTGACATATTGGGAAAATAAAAACAATTGTTCTCAATAATGCCCGTGTTCTCACACAATGTTGTATTTGAGTCTCACGTATATTTTTAGTGAATTGAAACTAACTTCTAATACACTGGAATGCACTTAAACCAAAAACGGCTAAACCGAAAACATGGCTGAATCGAAAGAAAAATGAATCCCCGTTTTTTTTTTTTCTTCTCTTTTACTCTTTGTTAATGAACTAGCTATAAACCAAAGTCAACATTCGTGGGAACATGGCTGAACTGAAAACAATGACCCTGATTTTCGTGGAAGCCAGGGACCTTTTCTTAATCAAGCATGTTTAGTACTGACACGCCGTTCTCACATTGTCAGGCCTGAGGCCACCAGCAGGTGTTGAAGACGGAGATGGATAGGGGATGGTGGAATTGTGTCAGTGAAGCAAGTGCACACCTACTGTGGAATCTAAATCATTATTTTATCAATGAAATTTGATCTTACGGAGTTTGTTCCCCTCTTTTAACAACTTCCACCATACCAGTTTGGATAAACCAAAATATGTTTAAACGGAAATAATATGTCTGGTCCCTAAAATTTCAGTTTAAGTATGTTCCACTGTAGTATTGGATATTATCCTTCAACACATTGATTTTTTTTTTTTTAAACGCTTTGTGCTCTTTTTATTTCCCAGAGGTTCCTGGATGCCCTGTTTGAGTTCTTATTCCAAGTGCAGAGCCCCAGCTATCCCTACCTGCCTAAGTGTAAAAGTCAGAAAACTCGGCAGGCTGCTTTTGACCTTATAGCTGAAATGTGTAGTGGGAATATGAGGAATTACTCCATCGCTGTGGACAAATTTATGAGACAAAATACTCAAGGTGAGAGAAATTGGTTTTAAATGAAAGGGGTACTGTGAAAGTTTTTGGAATTTTCTTTATCCTTTGACAGAGTAATAAGTCAGTGCTGAGGAGAAAAACACACACTTTCACCTCATTCCCTCTCAATATTTGTTCAGAAAAGTTTGTCACATCATGGCAGGAATTGACTCAAAATTTTAAGTGGAAAAGTCTTCTTTTATAAAAATATTATAAGCATCCACCAAAAAAAAAAAAAAATGGTGATTGGTATTTATGTTTAGAATCACTTGAAGACAATCCATGGACAAGCCAAATTTTTTTTTTTGTAAAAGATACTTCGCAGTTGTAAAACTGTTAGATTGTGGGGAAAATGAGAAAAAAAAGTTCACCCTCTGTAGTGAAGTATGATGTCCAGAAACAGTTACACTTCCCTTGAGATAACCCTGCATTGTATGATGATACATAGATGTATTTAGAATACTGGATCCTATTTACCTTATCTTTGTGCAGAGGCTCATGCCACATATCCTTGGGACTACTGGCCTCTAGAGGATGGACGAGCCAAGTGTGGCTATGTAGGTCTGACCAACCTTGGAGCTACCTGTTACATGGCCACAGCCATCCAGCAGCTCTTCATGATTCCTCGCATCAGGGAATCAGTGATCAATTTTAAGGTACAGCTCTTTATGTGATCTTCATCAAGATCACCGGGTGCTTTGCTTCATAGTGTTGGCAGTCCATTTCTCTTCACATGTCCCGATCTTCTGTTGCTATCATATTGTGGTCATGTTTTCTTGCTTTCAGCCATGATGCTATGTTGTATAGAATCTTCCCCTTCTGTTGTGCTTCCTTAACTCCTTTTCCCCTTCACCCTCCCCATGGTGGTCCATCGTATGATGGTCACTGAAAATATTGGGAAGAATTGTCGTATCAACCATGAAAGTGTCAGAAGATATTTTGCCAATGTCAGTATTTCGCAGTGATTTTCATCCTTGTCCAAGACATCACAATTTAGACCTATTGGCAATATGAGATGCCTTATCACAATATTGTGTTCTATGTGTACAGAGAAATCAACAGCTGGATGTAATGAAGATTTTCACATGGTAGAAATTAAAATTCATCTCCGAATAAGAAAATGTTGCTCAGTGATGATAAGTATATCAGGATGTATATGAGATGAATATACAGATTTTTGGGTAAATTTTTCACCTTTTGCTGATTTTTCTTCTGATTTTAGCCAGCACTGAATGGCCATTCTCTGTTTCCTCAGTTTGCATTATCTCTGGCTTCTATGAAGCCAGCTCCGAACGTTTTTTTTTTTAGCACATTAAAGTGTATGAATTAAGGTTTTATGTGATAGTAATAATTCAGTTTGGTGGAAAATTGACACAGGACTCATTTTGACAGGCTACGAGACATTTCATTTTTTTTTTTTTCTGTGATGATTTGCTCAAAGATCAACAATGGCGGATGGATATATTGCCCCAATATATGCCAGCTTTAATAATGAAAAAGATTTTGAAAGCATTCATTACAGTTACTGATGGAGTTATTTATTTCATACAGTACTTAAGAATTTTCTGAAAGATTTAATTGTGGGACATGATAACGTTTATGCTCCCGTCAAGGAAAACAGTGGCTGGGTTTTTGTCATTGATATTGTTTTGGTCTTTGTGAGGTGATTTCCCGCTGTTTGTTTACAGCGTTTGGCATTGCCAACTGTAAATTTTCATTTATTGCTAGTTACTGGATTGTTAAATGGTCATGGGCAATCGTGGAAGCTCAGTAGTATCATGTTCCAAAAGTTTTATAAACCCTGCTTCGGCATAATTCTGTAGTGGTTTCCAATATGATATGCAAACTTGAACATGGGAGTTTATCAGTACTTATTGAAAAGTGTTTAGTGCTTCATGATCATATGGCTGGACAAAAACCAACTCTACCAACGGGGATTATTGAATCCAGAATTTTGTGTTGGATGACAAATTACAAACATTTAGAAAAATAGCTATACATACTGTCTAATAAAAGAATGACTGCAAAGTACAAAACTAAGTTAGCATACCATAAGGGGGGTGAGGGGGGGGGGGGCCAGGTCTTACAAAATGTTATACCTATCGCCTTATGTTCCTTTACCTTTCAACGGTTCTCAGAGACAGTGGCCAAACTGAGTAGAAATCAGCCCCACCCCCCCATCAGCGTACAAAATTCAGATCAAACATCCTCATTGTTTATTATTCAATTATTGTTGCATTTTTAGAATAACATCAAATATAATAATCTTTTTTCAGGTTTTGTAAGTAGAAACACAGATCTTTATGCAACAGTTTCATGTGCCAAATTTTAGGTGGATCCATTCAGCAGTTTTCAAGCCCATAAGCCTTTTATGGGTTTTGTTGCAGATTTATAGTATCCTAGAAGAGAACCCACGGCCTCCGTGGGAGATTTTTTAAAAATGTAGCCCAGTGACTTAAAAGTGTTTGGCAAGCGTGTACATCTCAATGTTGATATTTTGGTTGATTAAGGTGAATGTTTCTAAAAGAAAATGTGCTCTGAACGCGTCATACTATCGAACGTACAATTCGGATCAAGCTCCCTCTTGAGTTTATTATTCAATTATTATTGCATTTTTAGAATAACGTCAAAGATAATAATCTTTTTTCGGGTTTATATACACAGAAACACAGATCCGTATGTTACAATGTTGTGTGCCAAATTTCATATGGACCCATTCAGCAGTTTTTGAGTCCATAAGCCTATTGTGGGTTTTGTTGCAGATTTTTAGTATGGATAGTTCTCGCATTACACTGGGACCAACATGTTCTCACTAGCAGTCTGCTCATTGTTAGTTTTATAAATATCTAATGTTTGATGTCATTGTCCAATTCCAGGTTGATGACAATCGTCCACATGCTCAAATGATGATGGAGTTGCAGAGAATGTTTGCTTATCTGCAGGTACAGCCTTTCAGTATTTCTGTGTATGACATGCATAATAGAAATATGAAAAATATGAACTTTGCTCAGGACCTTCAGAGTTGTCACATTTGTGAGAAATCAATGTTTATTAGACATAATCCATTATAGGATATTAATAGAAATAGTGTTGGAAGTCTGTACTGGATATTTCAACTTATCTGGCACTTAACATGTTACAGCACCCAGCTTCATCTTATGATTCCACATTATTTTTTTTCTTAAATCATTATTTATGCAAGTCGTTAAAAGTCTTCTTATCAACTTGTGTCATTAAAAAAATTTTTTTTATTGACTTGCCTTACGATTTTATAATTCGTAACTCATAGTGTTGAGTTAATAAACTAATTTAGAAATTTAGGTTATAACAATTTTTATAACATCCTGGTCCTAGAATGGTCTCTAAAAAGCAGAGGAGAAAAATATATGATGAGTTCTTTTTAGGACAATCCAGCCTTTTGCTGTTGTAAAGAAAGAAAAATAGGGAATATGAAGCACTTGCTACACCTCACACTCTGTCACATGTTATCATGCAGGAAAGTGAGAGAAGAGCTTACAATCCCAAAGGATTTTGCAAAACGTATACTATGGACAGATGTCCTCTGAACACTGGAGAGCAGAAAGATATGCAGGAGTTCTTCACGGATATTATTACTAAATTGGAGGAGACATCCTCAGAGATGGTGAGTTTAGCATGGTATTTCAGATCATGAAGGTAGCTGTCTTTTTTTTTTTTTTTTTAAAGAGAGATTAGGCTATGGTGGAGATATTTCAACTTTGTTTACAGTGTGCTTTGATTGAAAGATAAAGCAGTCCTATAACATAGGAAGATAAACTTTCAAAATGAATTTATTTATAAATTGATTAATGGTATTTTTTTATTTATTTGTTTTATTTGTTTATTTAATTTGTTTTACTTAGCATATTAAATTCCATCATTTAGGATTGAATTATGTGCTGATATATATATACTCTGCTACATGATTGAAATAATACCAGACAGATCTTTAATCAACATTTTTAATTTAAGCAGTATTTAGTTTCCCCAATAACTAGAACATGTAACACTTGCATCAGCTCACATGTCATTTATCCCTCTTGCAGAAAACTGTGATCAAAGAAATGTTTGGTGGAGAGACAACAAACAATGTGGTATCACTGGTAAGATTCTTGTCTCTGATGATGAACTACCTCGATGAATCTTTCAAAAGTGTGCATGAAGCTACTGTAACTTCAACATTTAAGATTATAATGATGCCAGTTAATTAGTTTTGCCACTCTGTTTCTATCTTGTCAAGTCTGTATTAAGTATAGTGTTAGCCTCAGTGGTTTTAGTTTTAAAAATCATATTGATAAACATTGATTACATCTGTCAACAAAATCATGTTTGCAACAGTACTTTTGAATGCTATTTAATAATTTAAAAAAAAAAAAAACACACTTTCAAGAGGGATTTTCCTCAGTATCCTGTTTTGTGGAAATCTATGGAATAGTGTTTGGTGTACTTGAAATTATGACTTTCTGATTCACAGCATGTATGCTTTGTTAGCTATATGAAAAAAAAAAAAAAACTACATGTACATAACATTTCACATTCTTGCTTGTCCAGGATTGCAACCATGTCAGCCGGACCTTTGAGGAGTTCTATACTGTCCGTTGTGGTGTGGCTCATATGAAGGATCTCTATGTGAGTAGCTCAACCTTTAGGTGAACTAAACTGGGATGGAATGCCACAAAATTTTAATTTGGTAGAGCAATAAATCTCAAAAATTTAACATAAAATAAGTGTTTTTTGCTAATGATTGTTATTCTTTCTCATATGTGTAGATGTACTACCAGGTGAACATTGAGGTGATCTGTGGGTGATCTGTAGACAACATTATATAAATTCAGAAGCCTGTATCATAAATAGATGAAAAAAGATGGGGAGAAGTAAAGAGAAAATCCGGGATAAAATAGTGAAAATAGATGGGCAACCAAAGAACTATGTTTGCCAACACCAGCCAACATAACACTGGTTAATGATAATGACAGGGTCATACTATCATAGCAATGGCAATTATACAATCTTAAACCATATACAATTCTTAGAAACAGAAAAATATATCTAAAGTGCAGTGTCCCTGATGTTTCAAACTGTTTCCTTCCAGGAATCACTGGATGAAGTGACAGTGAAAGACATGTTGGAAGGTGACAACATGTACACATGTTCCCAGTGCCATAAGAAAGTCAGAGCTGAGAAGAGGTAAATGCAGAGTCAACAACCTTTTTCCTCATACCTATAGATACATTGATTTTGAATGTTTTGATTGCTGGGAGAAAGTTATGGATGGCACCATATTCCATTGGCATAAAAAAAAAAAAAAACTCTTTTAGAATAGTGCATTCTAATTTGATCAGCATTTAAAAAAAAAAATGCAACAGAACTCATGGAGGAGCAGAATTAAGCCGTCTGTAAATTCATCTAAAACTTTTATTTCTTAACACAAACATTGTTTTATCTCAAATCCTATCTGACAAAATGATCGTTCATGTTGTGTGTGTAAAATTATGGGAGTTTAAACTAGGTTCATTTATTTATTAATTAAATATTTTTTCATTGTAGTTTTTTTTGACTGCTGATCTTTTTGTTCTGTGGAAATTTTATACACATGAACCATACAAGTATAACTGTAACTATGTGAACATGTGATCTCTTTTTTGTTTTTTTCTCTCAGAACCTGTTTCCGCAAGCTGCCGGAGATCCTGTGCTTCAACACCCTGCGGTATTCATTCAATATGCTGACTATGATGAAAGAGAAAGTCAACACACATTTTTCATTCCCAGACACCCTGGACATGTCTCGCTACATGGAGTTCAATCTTATTGGCAAAGACAAGATGAAAGGTATCTTTCTACCTTTGACAGCAAAATGACCATCTTTTGTTTGTATTTCAGGACGGGCGACTTTAATCCTCTTTGTAGTCTCATATTGTCATTTAAGTTGTTATTTCCTTGGGTACTTCATAATGTCAAAATGGACATGAGTATTACTATAATAAAGAAAACTTTGTAAAGAAAATCTGAACTTTTGCATGTTGCTCAGAGATTTTTTTAATAAAATGTCAAATAATTCTTATATCAAACTGCATTTATCACTAATTATGAAATACTGTAGAATTGATACAGCAATGTTGATACATTGCCCGTTTATCATTGTGTGTTTTCAATGCTCTGGCTGGATAAGTTTCAAGTACAGGATTTGACTGGTCACTGTTAATGTTGCTAATGCCTTCATATTATCAGCACAGGAAAAACATAAAATTTAAATTTTTTCACAACATTCTTGTAGCAGATAGCACTTAAAGAGAGCAGTAATATGACACATGCCCCATATCATCAGGACAATGAAGACATTACTGCCACACAGTAAAACATACAATTTCAGTCTTTTCATAACCATGATAGATGCCATATAGCAACAGGACAGTGAAGATATTATTGCCCAACAGGACAGTGAAGATATTATTGCCCAACAGGACAGTGAAGATATGGTATCACATTGATGCATAAAATGCTAGCCTTTGGATAACATGCTTTAGTACTACTGACTGTAGATGAGCTTATTACTGTCTCTTGGTTCCCCAGATGTGGAAGGTGAGACAGCATCTGAGATGGAGGAAGACCAGTCTTATGAATACAAGCTGATTGGAGTCACAGTTCATGTGGGTAGTGCTGAGGGGGGACACTACTACAATCTCATTAAAGATACCCAGACCAACAAATGGTATGTAATGCACAGCTCTTAGAAAGTCCTGGGTGGTGATGTTACTTCTCTTATCAGTTAATGGCTGTGGTCTTACCTTTGGTAACACTAACTTTACAAGTTTTAGCAAAACTCCCATTTGACTCGCATTGTTAATATGTCAGTTTGGTGCCACAGAAATCTTATAGGCATGGCAATCAGTCGTACATGAGCTGAATTTGTAAACATCACTGCAACCTGAAAATTGAGTATTTTTCCCTTTAGTGTCCTAAATTTGAAGTCAAAGATTGGAGTTGTGAGAGGAAAAAAAAATATAGACATGAAATAGGCTCCGTTTTGTGTGTTTATTTTTTAATTTTTTTCATTGAATTTCCCTGAGAAAAAAAAGATAAGATACCCTCATGGGGCTGTTATAAGCTAATATCTGCAAAGGAATACATTGCACATTGTTTTAAGAAAATAGCCTGATGTTCTGTCCCAGTGTATCTTAAGCCTTTCAGTGCTCTGTTGGCGTATCACATACATCCGAATATGACTGGGGTCAGATGCTTTATTGACATACAGCATATGTCACCGTAAAACATGCACATCTGACCCCAGTCATATTATGACATACCTTGTAAGTCAACAGAGCAGTGAAAGAGTTTTAATATTGACAGAAATGAAATTGCGTTATAGTCCCCTGGTGATTCTGCTCATTTTGTAAAATTTTCTTAGCATTGGGGGAGAAATATATATAGCAGTGAGGGGGTTAATGATTGATCCATTTTGTCATGTCTTCTAACTTTGTTTTGTTGTCATTAAGTGACATTTCCTGTTGGCATATATTCCAGGTACCATTTCAACGATGCTGATGTGAAACCTTTTGATGCCAGCAACATCCCACATGAGGCCTTTGGCGGAGAGATGAATGTAAGCTCAACTCACTTTTTGCCAGTAATCTTTAGCACTGTGCAATTCAGGAAATGTTGGAAGATAATTTCATAGTCAGCTCCATGGAGCCAGTTGGATCTCACTATTGACATAGATTGTTTATTACATTTAAATTAGTAACCTTTAGGAAACCAGTTTGAAGGAGTTGATACTTGCTTTATTGATGTATTAACCAGGTTTACAGCAATCGGCCACTGAGAACTTAATGGCAGTTTAATTGCAGTAAAAGATAAAAATTTCTCAGTGAAGAGTAATCTTTATATTGGTGTATCCATGTAGCTGTCTCTGATCATGGTCAGCCTGCAATATTTTCATAGTCTTCTTCAATAAATGATTGCCAGCCTTTTGAGGCTTTGATGTTAATGTTGCATTATGTGAAACAGATGGGTATTTCCTCAAGACAGCATTTAGTTACATTGGCTTTGTCTAAGGTGAATGAGCTTCAAGAATACTTAAAAAATAATAATGTTGATCAAGTGACAGAATAAGCACTTTAGTCAAGTCTGTTACAAACTCTTCTGAATTCATGTTTTGTTTCTTCTTTCACATAGGGCAAAACATATGATACAGTATCTGAGAAGTACCTGGATTTTCCTATTGAAAAGGTGAGATAAACTGTTTGTAGTTATTTTTGTACATTTATAAAGTTCAGTGACCATTATTTGTTTTTATGATATGGCATAAAATTTCTGGTAATTGATTGCCCTGTGATCCTTTTTAAACCCAGCAGAATAGTATTATTTTATTCGATCTGCTAAATTTTATTGCTAAATTTTTTTTAGTCTTGATGTCAAGTTTGTTGGAGAATAGCACATCTTATTTAGTAGGTGCATCTAACTCATATAATGCATAATGATTTCCTTATTGTAAGTAGTTTAGCCAACAGATCAGAAAATGAATCTCTTTGGTATTCCAGACAAACAGTGCCTACATGCTGTTCTATCAGCGAGTGAGAACAAGGCCTGTGGAAGTGAAGGAGGAGTACAAATTTGAGCTCTCCCCAGATTTAGCCAATGTAAGCAGATAGTTCATAAAAGATTAAAGATGTTTTATTTCGTCATAATATAAAAAAAGATGTTCTTGTATTGAAAATTAGTATTTTTCTCAATTAATTGTATTATACATTTCACACGGGGCACAAATAGCCCTGCCATGTGATCATCATTAATGTGGCTGTGACCAATTCCTAAATAATAAAGAACATGGTGTTCATGTTCAAATACAGTATGTAAAAGGATATAATTTGATAATCTATGTGGAAGTATCAGCAATTTGACCTACTATTACCCATAGTTACATGTATCATATATGGGAAATAATAATGAGTTTGAAAAACATATATTTTAAAAAAAAAAAAAAAGAGAGAGAGAGAGAAGACTTTCAGCCATTCTAAATTATCCGTGGTGTATAGTTATTGATATTTAATGTGCTTTATTTTGAAAAACTGGTTTAGGCCATGAAGGATTAAATGACTTATAAGAGTTAGATTCCTTATCATTGGTTTGAATACATAGTTTATGAAATAAAATTTAAAAAATTTTGATTACAGTGGATCTGGAATGACAACACGCAATTCCTGAAGGACAGAAGCATTTTTGATCGCATGTACTTTGAGTAAGTTCACAGTGTGCAATCATTTAAGAAAAAAAAAAATCTTGACAATATAAGTTTTAGACTTACATTACAAATGACTGACTTATATCTTACAACTAAAGAAAAAACAACAAATCATGTTTTATTCATAAAAAAAGAAAAGACAGTGTTGACAAAATCTGTTGGGAAAGCAGAGTTGTGAACTATTTGTTATACAGAAGGCAAACTGTATTTTTTTCATCGTAAAGAAAGAAATAACTGATAAGGGTGAAAAAAAAAAAACATGCCTTGCATTTTGTGGCCTTATAGTAGGCTTGTAAATTATTGTCATCTGTGTATCAAACTGAATGGAATCATTCTGTATTTATCAGCTTATTTGTGGCAGAACATTTGATGGAGGTTATTTACCCATGATATGATCCTTGTAATGAGTTGATGTTTTCTTCTACAGTCATATTTGGCAGATGTGCTCTCATATCCCAGGCACTCTACCCATAGAGTACGCAGAGAATGCCCATCGAAAGGCTGTGATCTTAGCTTCCTGTTTTGTACTGGAAACCTTCATTCATGCCAAAGAGAAGGTATTGTGTGACATGACCGGCCAAAAGCGGCCTAATGTCAAATTCATGAGTTATTAGTCTCAGCTGAAAGAGAAATGTTTGTACATCACTCTGATGAAAAGAATAAGTTACTGATGTCTTCTACACTA
Organism: Peronia peronii; assembly: GCA_039654565.1. Taxonomy (NCBI): domain Eukaryota; kingdom Metazoa; phylum Mollusca; class Gastropoda; order Systellommatophora; family Onchidiidae; genus Peronia; species Peronia peronii. Next base: position 3,994 of record JBCEWB010343738.1, on the reverse strand, counting down.
AGATATTCCTGCTCATAGTTCACTCCTGTGACCTCATGGTCAGAATTTCACTCGGTTATCCAACATTAAGAATAAATACCTGAAAAAATAGCAGTGCCCAGGAGCATCCCAGATCTGGGTTTTCCTCAGACAGCTGACTGGAGGTGAACACTGGTATTTACCTTTGAACCCCTTTCTTGGCTGGTGCCAACTTGAATCATCGAAAGAAACATTTATTATTCAGTATCAGCGGTTTTTTTCCCCCCTGAGATTTTATCTCCTGAGGAAAAATTCGTTTTGCAGAATAGTTTTATGGTGATTAATTGTTTATTGGATGAGGCTATGCTACTGGGTGGTCAAAATAGTCTCAATGGTCTATCGTTACCAGGTGATCTTAATATTGTAACTAAATGTTCCAAGGTACATGAATAAACCCTGTATGTCACCCTTACTCTTACCCTAACCCTACCTCTAACCTTGACCCAAAATCAAACCCTAATTCTAATCCTAACCCTAAACCCTAAATTTAACCCCAGCTCTAACTCTAGTCCTAAATCTGACCCAAACACTAAATCTAACCCTGACCCTAAAATCTAATCCCAGAGCCATTTAGCATGGTGTGGAACTTCTCATCCTCAAGAGTTTAGAATCTAGATCCAGACTCAACAAGTTCTAATCTTATGTCGCAAATAGATCAAACGATGCCATTTGATTGGTCAAGAAAAAAAGAAAAAGGAAAACCAGGTCGCAATAGATCACTCAGTCTATTTTGATCATCTGGTCGCAGTAGTCAGTGCATTGCTTTTTTGGGGGGGGTCTAAATTGAATGGTAAACTACTTGCATTTGAATTCTCCATTCGTGGGATAATGTTGAATGCTGATAATTTATGTCTTTTTTTTCTTCCAGAAATCCATGCCGAACTGGATTGACTATCTGATGAAGAAATTCAGCAGCTGCTTGGATCCATGTGAGGTAGGTGGTATTTTTGGACGGGCGCCTCTCAGGATATTATCTTGCCGTATAGGTAAAAGCAAGATACATTTTGTCTTCATTTTGACAAGCCTTTCTTTTCTTTATTACATTTCCCTTGACAGTTTGGAAAAGGAGAAAAAAAAAAGAATTCACAGCCATGCTCTTCAGTGCATCATTATGAATTTCCATAGGACTTTTATTCTGTTTCAAGTTTAGAAATTAATTGATTAGATGTTAATTGGCATTTTGACAGATTTGTAGAATTGAATATTCTGGAATCATTATGTCACATTTTATTTTGGGCTTTTCTCACTTTAATTTGATTAAGAACAGTTTACTGTTCTGTTATAATTTTCCATTTTTGTCATCCAGTTCTGTGTTTTTTTTTATTTGGATCATTAAATCCTTAACTTGTGATGTTGTGTGATGAAAGGGTAAGGGAGGGTGTTCTTAATTTGCTAGAATTATTTCTCAGTGGTGTTATTTTTCAAAAACTTGCTTTGACGATCTTGGTCCTCAGTACTTAATGATAATTTACCATTTGTATATCTATTTCCAGTGGTTATTGTATCACATGGCAGAAGATGACAGATGGGTCCAACATATTCTGATCAAATGTCCCAACAACATGATCAGACAGATGTTCCAGCGCCTGCTCATCATGATGATCACACAGCTCAGCAAAGCACCCAAGGAATACATTGTCTTAGGGTTAGTTTGGGTTGAGGCTAAGGGTTAGTTTGGGTTGAGGCTAACCCAGCATCAGAGTGTAGTTTTCACCTCATAAATTTAGAGGCTTGACTTGTTATTCTCTTCTGTTTGCACTTTCATGTCACACAACTAGGTGAACTGACTTTGGTGTCAAATTTATTGAGCATAGTGTGTGGGTTTCATTGAAAAGGAAAATGGGTGTCTATAATCTTTGTGGAAAATGATATAGTTGTGACTTTTCCATGCCTGGCTGTTCATACTCAAAGTTAACTCCTGTAAACCATGATCTGTAAAATCTGACTTCCTGAACGAAACCTTTTTATTATCAGACTCACCTGATTTTGTGACATTTATCCTCTTCT